>JANVCF010185535.1:0-10427 GCA_025388745.1 Hydrozoanthus gracilis
TACTTAGACGTGGAAATTTTCTTTGGTTATTCGAATTTTGAGTTCACAGATGACAACAATTTTAATCTAAAAATTAAGGGACTTTAAGTAACGATCCGTGTAAGAACTAGGGAGGTCAACGGCAGTGGAAATGCAAAAAGGCGGTAATTGCGATGTTGTTAAACTGTTTATCTAATTGGCCAAAAATTAAAAATTGACCGTGAATCTCTCGGGGTCCATAAAACAATCTTAATCTATACATTTTTCCTAAACGGAACAAAAATAGTGAAACTAATTATTCAACAAACCACTTGGTAGACGTAAAAAAGGAAAGCAAGTCATTGAAGTATCTTTGTTACCTTCTTTGCGTGATTCTGGTCTGGTTTTTGACCTGCAATGAAACACAAAATAAGAACTTCAAAAAATTCTTAACAGGGACTAGTGTTTACATTTTTTTTACAAACTCTCAAAATCTGCATTAGGTTGGACTATGAGTGAGTCACAAACGCTTCTTGTAGGAACAGCACAAAAAGGGAAGTTTAGGTCATGATTGTCTGATTGGCTCGTTTATTGTTTATCACTTCTAAATTGCTTTGGAGTGACTGAAAAAATAACCACAATTTAATTTATAAATATCTCTACAGACAGGTTGTACCTGATGTATTGTTTACAACACACCTTTACAAATCCAAACTCCTTCGAGACACGAGGCAAAGAGTCCTTTCTCTTAATGAGTTAACCTGGTTGATTCATTAATGACACTGTTTGAAATCCTTTTCTTGTCATTTTGACTAATCATAAAAATCCCGAGTGATAACAGTATATTAAGGGATCCATTAGGCATGTATGATAATATGTAAGGCATTTTCTTACTTACCAATAGAAGCTAAAGATCCAGGAAGCTCTCCCACTGTACCAAATGTCAACCCGCTACTATCTGATTACACAACCATAAGAGGGGTGTCAGTCTTTCCTAACACTGAGGGAGTGAGGGTTTTTGTGGCACATTTTTAGCCAAATTTCACAATAACCAAAGTAACAAACAACAATCAAATTCTACAGTAACCAAGGCAAAGCACAGCAACTTAGTTCCACAATAACTAAAGCCACAGCATAGCAACTATTAATTTTTTGAAAATTGCTTCCAATGTAACATATCTTAAGCTCCTGATACTCTAAAGCGACTATACAAATATGGCTGGTGCAATATGAATCCTTAGTTACTCTCCATAAGGGAAGAGGTTAAAACAACGGTCCATCCTAGGGACCCAATTTTTTTTTTTTGGGGGGGGGGGTATAAGCTGCCACCCACCACCTTTTTTCAAAAAAGCTCAGTTTCAGGAGCAAATATCAAGTTTAATAAAATAAATATTGGTAAAGTGCTTGCACCAATGCCTTCTTTGTGGAGAGAAGAGTCTATAATACAATAAAAAACCATTATCCCTAAATCAGGTTTTGAGAAATTGAGCTCTGAAAAAGTGGAGAGGGGTGGGATAGGGGGCATGTGCCGCAACCCACCACCTCCCCAGACAAAATTGGGTTCCTTAAAAATACCATTGTTTTGACTTCTTCCCTAACCATGTGACAGCAGGACTCGTCCTGCCACCTAGAGGTGGCTAACGCTACCACAATATGAACATTGGCTACTAGACTTTTAGAACTTGTTGGAAATTGGCAACTACAAGATTGTGTCGAGCCTCTGCAACTGAATAACTAAGAGTTAAAGTCCCTATCAACCTCTTTTTTACTTTTTGAATTAAAACTGTTGTCATTTGTGAACTCAAAATTCGAATAACCAAAGAAAATTTCCATGTCTAAGTATGCTTTTTAATCGAAAAAAGATTGGAATGTAAATCTTGACTGAGCAGGCTGGGGGCTGGTAACCTGTGGCATAGCAGCTTCTGTTAAAAAATGTCATAACATTTTTTTTTCAAACAATTTCAAGGGAATAATTCATTGACTAAAGTAATAACAATGTGATTGCTGTAGCCAGAACAGAATTTTTGAGATAAAAAAGATTGTCTCGGCTTTATGCCTTGTGCTACGTCATTGTTGCACACTTCAAGTCTAAAAAATATAACAGCAAGAAAAGGTTATATTTTAAAAAATTACTATAATTAAAGGGTTCTACGTTTCATCTGGAACTTAAAAAAATAAGCTTGATAGGGACTTTTAAGGTTTTTTAAAAATGATAAACAACGTGATAACTTGCATACACAGCTACAGACATAGAACATATTACACATTGGAGATAATTTATTGCAGCTACTAAAACTTGGACTGAGGCTTAATTAATTGAGCCCTCAATGGATACAGTTACTCGAATTTCAAAACAAGTTGAGCTGCTTTTTATGTGCACTGACACTTACTTGTTGCAGGGGTATTAGACTTCTCATTGGCCCCACTTGCACTTGTTTTGGTTGTGGCTGCAATGGTGGACGACAGTATAGAAGAAGGTTTTGGTGACGGCACTGCTGGTTGCGACCTCATCATGGATGCTGCAGAAGTCTGTGGCTTAGGAGTGAATGACTGCATTTGCCGCGGAGGAGGAGTGGTTACACTAGGCTGGGTAGCAGCTGCCTGGGTGGATGTAAGCTTTGGGATTGTCGGTATTGGGGTTGTAACTGTCTTCGGCTGGGTAGGTTGTGATGATTGCTGTGTTGTTTGTACTGCTGGGGTGTGGCTTGCAGTGACATTGTGGATAAGCGCTGGGGGTTGTTGATTTGGAGGTTGGGTGGCGGTTTGGGTGGAAGGCCTTTGTGTCACAGTGTGCTTAGGGTGTGGTTTTTCTGCAGGTTTTGCCAATGCTGCTTTTGGAACTGCAAGAGTTATGTCAAAATAGGAAAGTAACCTTTAATTCTCAGCTCCAGCAAGTTAAACAACAAAAGTGTTGTAAATAAGAAACAATTAGTTAACTAAAATTGGCTGAATTACAAAGAATTGGGCTGAAGTGTTTAAACAAAAATAAAGAAAATTAGGATAAAGAATTCTGAGAAATATAGAATATTGGTTTTTTTACCACCAAATACTTTACTAAAAATCACAGATAGACATGCTTTTAACTTCATAGTTTGGGGGAAGATTGTTATTCATTAGGCCTGCAGTAATTGTCTCCCAGATGTTAAGGTATCCCTGTCTACACCTCCTGTGTATTCATCGGGTTCCTTTATTTTGCTGCTTAATATAAATGTGATAGCATAATTTACTTAGGCAAAGCATAATAAATAAATAAAAATAAATAAATTTAGGTAACTTTGGAATTTGGTTTTCAATGTATCATTTTATTGTTTAGGTGGTTAAATAAACTAATTGTTTAGGAGAAAAGTTAATCTGACCAAATTAAGTCAACAAAAACTAAATTTCCAATTAAGTTTTTGAATAAAATTCTGGAAAAGGGTCAAGTATTAAAATAGTTTAAGCACCATGTTCCCAAGCATCTGAAACCTTCAAGTGTTATTGACCAAGATTAAAACAGAGAAATTCAGGAAATCAAAAGGTCTAGTGCAAGAGTAAGTTTTGGGTTGTTTTAGGGTTCTTGAAAGACTTCAAATTTTTTAAAGCCTTTTTTAAAAATTTCTTTCCTTTTTTATTTAATTCTGCTACAAGCACTATTTTGGTGACCTTACAACCAATGACCTTCATAAAAAAAACATAATGACTAAAAATTTTTAACAATCACTGATAATGTTCTTGCCCTCAGCCCTCAACTTCATTAGAGATCAAGTCTCTAGTATTAATGGACTGATTTCAGCTGATTTAAAGGGCTGCTTACAAATAAACCTTTTTAAATCCAACTCCTTAATTGAGACCAGAAACAAAAAACAAGTCTTGTATCACCAGTGAAGTAATAACTAATTCATTATCATGACCAAACCTTTCTATAAATTATACATCTATTGAGACTTCAACAGCCAATTGTTAGAATTAATATTACCAGACTTAACAAGCGATCAACTGAAGAGTCATATATTTCCCTTCTACCACTGTTATTAAATCTATAGGCTCCAAAATGAAACTGATTTAGTATTTATTCTGCTTCACCCAACTGTCTGCCCTTTCCCAATAGCTTCAAGAAATCTAACATTTGGGACTGGAACAAAAAACTCTGTTTTTGTAATTACTGCAGCTATTGAAACTTTTTATAAGGGAAACTGCACTACAAAACTTTTTGATAAGTTGTGTTTAAAAGCATCAGTTTGGGATTCAAAAAATGTATTTTCTAAAATGATTCATTTTATTTATCAATATTCTGCAAAAAATAACAACATCAAAGAAAGTACAAGTCAATCACATGGAGGCTTCCACTGATGCCCGAGGTTACAATGTGAAACTGCAGTTTGTTTTTGAAAAAATGAGAGCATTTAATTGTTTAATTATTGCTTAAAAATGGATAACATCTTTTTATTCTACTGCATATCTTTACAATAAGTGGAAGCAATACAAGGAAATAGAGCTGGTTCTTTGACAGTTTCTTTTGTTGTGGTGTCAGCGCATCATAGTGGCCACCACGAGATTGACTAGTGCTTTCTTTACTAGTTCTTGCAGAATATTATTAATAAGTGAATTGTTTTAAAATTAAGCACATTATGGAATCCAAAATTGATGTTTTTTTAAACATAAATAGTTTGGGAGTGCAGGTTTCCTTTAAATGGTGTACATTGGGAGTCTTAATGGATCAAAATTGGTATAATTGCAAGTTTTATCAGAACACAAAATTTTTGAATAGCACCTTAACTTCTTCAGCCCCAAACACACCAAATAGCATGTTACTAAATTCTCCCTACTAGAACCCATACTTCTCCTGTTAACAGTTTGGAAGAATTTTGCTTTTTTATTTCCTTTTAAAATGACCCATTTTGTTTGAGTTATGTAAGGGGAAGCTGGATGTTGATAAACTAGCTGGGGGTGAAAGGGCTGAGTTAAATAAGATGGAGGTAGATGTTGATAAACTGACTTGGGCTGCAGGGTTAAGAAAGGCTTCAAAAGTTTTGTGATCAATCAGGATTTCACTTAGCTATTATTTAACCATTAGACAACAAAATGAGTTTTAGACTAGTTGATAGCCAGAAGCATAAAGCATTGTGTTGTCCATTAGATTCATAAAACCCCAATTGTTTTTATTAGTAGAAACAGACTAGTATACTGCTTTTAAATTCATCATGTTTAACTTAAAGAAAGAATGCTTGAAATAATCCACAATGTTGTTTTTGCTAAAAAAGAACCCGACAGTTTTGCTATTGCTCAATAGACAGTAAGTCAGCCAATAAGGTTGCAGTATTAGCGAGAGTAATCTAGTTGGTTGACACTAATCATTGTATATGGTATATATATAAATTTTGCTTGATCTACACTATTGGATTCATTTCCAGTGATAATTTTTTTTTTCTTTCTCAAAGGATCCAAAGATGGGCAAGTTTCGATTTTGAGGTCAGCAAAAATCTTTGACACTCTCATTTTGTGCAAAGAACAATATGAAGACAGAACAGTGTCAAGATCTGAACACCCTTTTAACAAAATAATCAAATGTTGCTGTTTCTGTTACTATGTTCTTATAAACATGGTTTTCAAGAGAACTATTGGATTTGGGGTCAGGGCACTTCAAAATAGCAAGTTTGAGAGAATGTCAAAAATTGTAACTGACTCCTTTTAAGCCGCTATTACAAATTGAAACTGTTAGCCAAAACTTGTGTGCAAAAATGAAAACCAGTTTCAGCAGGTGTTGCACCATTTCATTAAATTTTCTTGAACTTATTTGAATTTTCATTGCGAGACAGTTTCACAAAAAGTAGAACCTTATTCTACTTCTGCAAAAGTCACTGCAATCAAAGTTGCAACAAATATTTTTATAACATCACTTGGCGAGACTTGTCTTGCCACACTTCATAGCGAATCAATGTTTTCAAACAAGTTTCAACCTTTGATGTTTTATGGTGCACTGCCTGGTGAAACTTGGGTCGCATGGTTGATGCAAACAAATTTCAGCTAAAAGACTCAACACGTAACAGTGCCTTAATGGGAAACAGTAGAGTGAAGATTTTTAACAGTATATGTAATGAAGCTGCTGAGCTAGATGTGGTATGGTGTAAAACACAAAAAGTGCCAACATACCAGGCGCTGGGACGGCAGGAGCAACTGGTTTGGTTGGTGTGGGCGTCACCTTTGGCACCGCCTGACTAGCAGACTTGCTCTGGTAATGTGACAGGAAAGAACAGTCAGGCTTCAGGACAAGTAAAAAGGAATGGGAAATGCAACAGTAGAAGAAATGAGAATAAAAAACCCTTCATCTCCAAACTCAAAACAAAATAACCTTAAAGTAAAGAACAAATTCGAAGATCATCTTTTAAGAATTAGCTGTTTATTGAAAAAGTGAAAGAGTGATAAATTGGGTTTTCCTGAAAAACTCTTAAAATTCTTAACAGGTCAGTACCTAGTCATGCTTTTTGTAGAATGCATCAAAGAAACTCCTACAATGTAATGTGGTAGTTAAGAGCTGTGTGTGCACAAAGAAGCAAAATATACATTGGGTGGGAAAGTTAAAAAAATTGAAAGGCTATAATCTAGGGAAAAAATCTCACTTTGTTTCACATTCACAACACTACTCTGGCTTTTAATCCTGGAAAAGTTTTACATGTGAAAGAGTAGTATACAGTTGGGCAGTAATAATATTTAACACAAAAGATATTGCCAGAACACATATGTGTGAGTTATCTAAGTGAGTTAGGTGAGTATTATAGTACCTTTGAAGTACTGTGGGATGTTTTGTGGGCAAAACCACCAGACTCTGTTCCAAGTAAGAGAACTTCATTAGATTTCTGGCTGGTACATTCACAGAGCTATACAGTCCATAATGAAACTGTGACAGACTAGACTCAAAACAAATAGAATGAGTTTGGTTTCTGAATTTTAATAAAAAGTTGTCAGTAGATTACAAATGTACAAGTCTGTAATGATTTATAACAATGAATAAACAAGGCAGATGGAGTACAAGCCAACACAACTGCCACTTGTTTACTCGATATGGATTGTATGTGCTACAGTTTCTTGAAGACAATTTTATACCAAACAAGACCTCAATGGTAACAAGCCAAAGGTATTTTGCACTGTACTGCTTTTTAAACTATTCTCTAGTTCAAACACAGAGCTAAACCATAAAGCCACAAGGAACAGCAGCAAGCTCTGTGTAAATCAGCAATTTTTTCACCAAAAAGAAAACTGAACTGACCCCTTGAATACAATTACATTTTACCTTAACCTGGAAAAACTAACACTAAATTTACACTACACGAAAAATTTAACAAAAGACATAGAGCATTGGATTACATTATAGTTCAACCTAACAAAATTTTCTTTGTACAAATTAAATTAACAAAATTATGTACAAGCATCTGACCAGCAAATAAAAAATTAATGATGACTAACTGTGCAGTTTTTGTAGCTAATAAAATAGACTAACTTGAGTGCTCAGAACTGTATAAAATAGAGACGAAACTTGGTTTCACATTTTCATTGGAAAAATCTAACAATAACTTCAAATTACATATTCTAGCTCTGAAACACAATGTGCAACAGATTAAAAATAAACTATGATGAGAGTGCAAACCAGAGAAAAACAAAAATACTCAAAATAAGTTTCAATTTAGTAACAGAAATTTGTAATCATTCCTCTGAAGTTCTTGCTAGTTCTTCATCTGAAGTGTCAAACTTAAGGTATGGTAAAATGAGCAACAAAATCTTTCAACTTGTCTAGCAACATTGCTGCAAAACAGGTTGAAAAGCAATTTTTCCATCAAGCCTGTCTTGCAGCAAAATTAAATTGTAAAAGTTGAGCAAATCCTCCTGACTCCTGATTGCTGCACGCTAACATTTGCTGCAGGTTGTATGCAAGTGGAAAAATTTGCAACTATACCTTTCAACCTGTTTTGCAGCAATTTGCAAGTCAAACTGGACTATTTTGTTGCCCACATTGTTGTACTTTTAGTGTTTTGTTTCAATTCTGACAAAATGCAGTAATCAGTTGAGCATGGAGACCTTAAATTCTTTCAGCACAACCAGTTTATCAATATCTAACTTCTCCTCACTTAACTCATACAGTACAAGGCATTTTGTAATGAGAAAATCAGAATTGATCAACACAGCAAACAGCTGAAGATGAAAAATTAAATTTTCCTAAACTGGTTAAATAAAAAATATGGACTCAAGTTTGGAGAATTTAGCAATGTGCCGTAAAGCTTACTTGGGACTAAACCTTTTCATTGAACAATTTGGAAAATTTGACTTTTCTTAATTAAGTAGTTTGCTTCATTTGATAAAACCTCATTTTCCATGATATTAACCAAATGTCTTATTTTGTATGTGTTATTTAAGGAAATGTTCGAGACTGATAAGCTGGCTAGGACTGAAATGGTTGAACCCAGAGAACTTTGATTACTCTGTAAGCCTATTTCTTTGTCATGAAGAACAGCAAGAACAAAAGAAGGAATTGACAATACAGCATAGGGCAATGAAAGATGTGCTACTTATTCTTCAAAATTCTTGTGAATAGTGGAATTGAGGCTTTTCTTGTACTAAACCCTCCCCTCTCACACTCAACTGATAAAAGCGATTCATGTCTTGAACATCTGCTTTATCAAATTCCTGTTATAAATATTTCAAAAAATGATTTTAAATGGGAGATTACTAATTTTAGTTGAATATGTGGTATAATACAGGATATTGATTTTGACAAGCCATGTTTGCACCTCAAATTAACAGCAAACTCATTAACAGCAACTAATTATAGATTACAACACTGAGGACTTCTGACTAAAGCTTTGGAAACATTTTTAAAACAGTTATATTGTTGTTAACAACCAATAAGTCAAAACAAACTTGTGGTTTAACTTGTTAACACTGTTACTTTTACAAAATATTTCACAATTGCTATATGTGTTGTATGGCATCTCAAAAACTGGTAAAGGGTTAGATTATTTTTCTCTTTTCAGATTCTTTTTGATGCCAGAAGCAAGCTTGAAATCTTAAGGAAGAAATGTGACTGGTTAACCCTGTTTAAAGAATGTGCTTCACACTAAAGTTTTCTGTCCATACCTTCAAACTAGTGACCAGACTACCAAAAAAGTAAAACAGCTGTGTTTCTTTGACTAGGTCACTACTGTGACACCGCACTTCAGGGTCAATATCAATAATGCTAGGTCCAACATCCTAAACTTATAAGTGAGAAATCACTGCTTTGGCAAATCTAAGTGTTTAATAGCGTAATGTTTGAATCATGTTTGAAACTAGTTAAAGTTCAAGATGCTTCAAACAGAAGAGAAATGAAACTGTGCATTTTCTAGTAACACAATCCTAAAAGAGTAGAACATTCCAAATAACTTCATGCAATCTGTTCTTAATCCTGCTACTTTTCATTTTTCGTAGAATCAATATGGTTGGTCACTTCTATTGAAAGTTTGGCCCAACTACAATTAATGAAAAACATATTGAGGAACACCAACATTTATATTCATATTCTTAAAAAGTATGTAATATTACTATTTTGACTTTTCACATCAGATATTATTAGATTTTTCCTACTGAACAAATAAAACCAAAGCAGTCAGTTCTTTCCTTTTCTGTGATGAAACCTTGATGGTTTTCAATAAATTGTCATTGTGAGAAAAACAAACTCTGATAAGCAAGCATCATGATTGGCTAGCAATTTGTTGAGATATTTGTTTGTTATTTTTACTATACATGAATTACTCTGATTTTCACATCTCACTACCTGATTCGGAATCAGAACTGCTTCCAGAACTAGATGAACCTGAGCTAGAGTCGGAGTCCGAGCTACTGCTTGAGCCACTACCACTGCTACTACTACTTTCACTCAGTCTTGAGGGTCGAGTGTCATTGCCAACAACATCTAAAATTGCTTGACCACCATGCGAGTCTAAGAAAAGGAGGTTCACAGGTTATTTTGACGTTATTCAAACAAGGATTGATAGTATTATTCTTCATTTTAAAAGTCAAAAGAAAGAGATACACTTAAAAGCGACTTGTGTTCTAAAAATCTAAACAAGAAAGGAAAGGAAGGGAGTGGTATAGCTCTGTGTGATCACCAAGAATTCAAATGATCTACAAGACTAATTTTTTTCATCATTGATTCTCTCTGATAATCACAGTTTTGGCCAAAAAAAGAGTGCTAATGAAGGGGGTAAAATACACACAAGTAACTTTCGTAAAACATTTACTCTCTGTAGCCAAAACCTAAGAAGATGTAAGTCTTCCTTATCTATGATGTTATATCAGAATCGTGTGTGCCAAAACTTACCTTTTTTCTGTTGCTTCTTGGGTTGCACGGTGCCTCCTAACTTCCCACTTACATCCTAGGTAAGAAAAAAAGTTAAACTCAATCATCATCAGCTCAGAGTTTGAAACCAACATCTGCTATACTGACTAACAGTAGTGGTTGG
>JANVCF010185546.1:0-10425 GCA_025388745.1 Hydrozoanthus gracilis
CATTTCTTGTGCTAAATGTAAGGAACAGACAGGTCTCTAGTGTTGACACACAAAGTACTGCCGCCTTATTCTAATCTGTGAATAAACTTATGTCTGTCAAATAAACATACTCAGCTGGTTGTTCTTCAGCCTTGCCTTTCCAGACAGTTAAATACCTGAACTGATTCAGCCGTGGTGGGTTGTGCCCCTGTACAATTGTGTTCCAACTGCCGAACGGTTATGAAATAGAATAAATTGTGATCCTTAGGCCCGGAAACCAGCCGTGTTTCACTCAACCGATAAAAATATAATTTTTCTTTTTACACTTCAGAAGATATTTTTCTATGACATATGAACAATTACTTGTCAACAGTGTCTAGAAACTATTTTATTATGAGCCATTAGGATTAATGCTTATTACAGCACATATCAAGAGAGCAGATCTATGTACGCATGCAACATTGGAATCTGAGAGACTTGTAGATGAGGATGCGATCAGATTAAAATCAGATGAAGCAAAAGAGAACAGAAAAAAAGAAGCAGAAGAAATCGGTATACTGTAAGAAGAGATAAACTGAAGAAGGAAGGAAGGAAACGACAGTAGCTTCATCTTCTTAGTTTTAAGTAGATCAGAAGCAGGGGCCGCAGTAAGCTCCCGGGTAATGTGTGTGTGTATTTTTTTAAAAGTAACTTTCGTTTCATGTTGCAAGAGTTAGGGCTAGGGCACACAGAAAATGCTGAAAATACCGAAGACGAGGAATGGCGGAAAATCTTATTTTCAGGGAAAACTGCGGCCCAAATCATGGAAATAATGTTTTCTCAGCTAATATAAAGTATTTTCATCTGTGCAAGATCGAGTTTAGTGTTATGCAAGTAAGCTTTTTTAATTTCGCGTTTCTTTCTTGACGGCCATTCAACTTGTGCTTCCTGTTCGCAAAGTGTTGGTTTGTATAGACGAATGGAAAATAAAAAAAAATTTGCACACTCAAAAATAACAAATATGTTTAACAACATTTCAAAGAACATTTCAAGCTGAAGCCCTAAAATTATCTGGAAACTTGACATTCTAATTAATAAAGAAAGAAAAAAGATTGTAAATGGATACTGTTCTTTAGACCTTTGTTGGACCACGCGGTGACGCTTTGTTTTAAGGTTCTTTGTTTTCGACCGCCATACATTCACTCCTTTTCTTTTCAGTATAAAAAACTTCTTTTTAAAATCTTTTTTTTTTTATAAAAACCTTTTTTTTTTCTGAAAATCGGCTCAATTCTACGAGCGTTCTAAAAACGCACCCGAGGCTGGTGAAATGACTTACTTTAGAAGTTTTATAACTGATTAATTTGCCGCACTCGTTATTTTCTCTTTTGCTCTATCTTTGCTCTACTTACTATATGTACTCATGGTTATCGCCAGAAATTCTAAGACATTCTTGTAAAACAAAAGAGTGTATTGCACTGCTCTGCCAAGCATAGCAGAGGGAAACCACGACGCCAAGTATAAATTTGAATGAATTTACTCCCAAGAACGACGCGACTGCCTTCGTGTTTCATCTCCAACACTAAATTAAATTCCCGCGTTCTTTTCTTTTGCATGTTGAACCACGTATTTATGTGTCCGGATAGTCTAAGCTAGTCATTTTTTCCTCAACAGTTTTTGATCATGTACACAAAAGCCGAAGAATTGTATAAAATGAAAGAATAGGTTTGGCACTATGTTTAGTCGACGAATGTGGGGAAAACAGCAGAAATAAAAAAAATGACCCCAATTTATTCTTGCTTGCGATGAAACAGCTGCACTTGAGTGAATGAATATCGTTTATAAATCACTTACCGAGTTCATGGACTTTATACATCTACAGTATACGCTTCAGTTTTTATAAGAACATGATTAACTAGACTGAGATCAGTGTAAAAACAAACTAAGAGCAAAAACCACCATACTGATATATGATCTGACAAATGTTTTAATCTTAGTCAAGCCCGGTCCTGAAAAGTCACTAGTATTTAACGATGAACAAGTTTATGACGACATTTCTGACGCTCTTTTTGTTTTGAAACATCAGGGAATAATAACAATTCATAAGAACAATAACTGAATTTGAGGGTGAAATTGCCAAAAGGTTAAGAACAGCAAAACCTCAGCCGAAACTTACTGGTGAAAAAAACAAGCGTGTACAGTAGATCTGAAAATTATCCATAGGTGGTAAAGTTAATGAATTAAGCCGAAGGAGAAAACTTACCTCGGGCTCACCGTAACTCGTACTGACTAAAGTCTACGATTCCTTCTGACTAAAGAACTGGCTCCTCTAGTAGCTAAACATAAACGAAACATTTCTGCCAAAAAATATTACTATGTTCTTTAGAGTTTTTCCGAGATTCTACTGCAATTAAACGAAATTTCGATTGTTTGAAAGGCCGAAAAGCGGTTTCTTTTCAAAGCGAGTTTCTCAACACCTTTATATAAACTTAGCGATTTTCCTATGCATTAACATGGTATTGACGACATGATTGATATTAAAACTAATTAAGCAAGTTGGGATTGGAAACCTGAATCAATAGAGTTGTTTGTTATAATAAGTCGGCCATTGATTAAGTTTGTGGCAGCCAAACAATATACCTTACGTAGCAAGGGTTTCGGGAAGTTTTTTTTTACTTTTGGACGCGCGGAAAATGGGACTAGTCATTCAGTGACTGTTAAATTTGTAGGTAACCTCAACCTGTATGTAATCTTGCAAAATTTATTTTAGAAAAAAAAAAACTTTTATGACGAAAACGGAAGTTCCTAAACGCACACATATTGTCAGCGCGTCGTTGGTCATTATTATATGTTAACTTTCATACTAACGTATACTGAGCATTATATGTTATTATGTTGTGAAATAAGTGTGGAACGAGAACCAGTCTTCAAACTCGTGTTCTTCTACTTTTGCTTCTCCTTTGCTTCTTCTTTTTCTTCGTTTTATTTCCTTAACTTCTTTCCTTTTCTTCTCCGGTCCATTTCTGCTCCTTTTTTATTTCTCAAATTCATGGCTTTATATGTTGTTACAATTCAGTACGATTTAGTTGAGTCTGATATACGAAAACATTTACATAACAAACTGATGTGTCTTAGTTTTACAATAATATTAGGTGCGTTCATTTCCTTAAAACTACTGCAATAAATTCTTTCTCAAATATTATGTAATACAAATGATACGCTAAGTGGCGATTGTTGTCTCAAATACTCTTAACTTTGATTTCAATTAAAGTAGAGGGCACAATATTAATCCTTTAGAGCTATAATATTTCTTCAAGGATTTTCGGGCGGAATAGATCTACAGTAGTTTGTTGTGATACACAGCTACCAACTTAAAAGGCCTGAAATGGCTACGCGCTATAGCGAACTATAAATCTTTATCAAAATAACAAAACTCTCTTATTATTAGGTAGCTGTTTACGAAAACATTAAGCAGAATATCTTGTCAGGAAAGTATTGAAAAATAGCCAACTTCGATTAAAAACAAAGGCTTCGACTTACTAAAATTATAGTATATTAAGATCGTTTGAATTACTTAATTTATTTAATTTATTTGCATCAAACTTGCTGTACTTCCAGAAAATCTACTTTCTATTTTCTCTGAAGTAACATTCTTAAATTCTTAATTTGTTTAGTTTAACTACGAAGTATTATTAACTATCAAAGCGAGTCTACTAACTACTGAATTAAAAATATAACTTTATGAAAATACTAAGTTCCTTATGAAATGCGATCAAACAAAACAACTATATTATGAGAGTAAACTGTCAATCATATTTTATGACTGAGGGTAAATAGCAAATAGAGACTGTATAGAAAGGATTACTATGCATTACTAACCCGCAAAAAGGTGCTGTGCTTTTCCAACGAAGCCAAAAATAACGCCTGGCGAAACGGAAGGGTTGAGCGTCATTCTTAACTTTCTATTCGGCGATACTACTCAGTTTCGATGATATGACAAAAAGCTCTCTGTACATTCCCTGTGCTTCGCCTGAAGTCTCCCTCTCCTGAATCCTCGTTCGTACCCTGTTGCCTGGAGGTCCTTGTGTTAGGTTGTGCTGAGAACAGAGAAAATATAAGTGTCATGGGACGTAAATGCAATGGGTGCATTGTGGTTGTTCTGCTCAATGGTACGACCTTTTCCGGCTTAGGAGAGTTATCGTTACTGTACTATAGCTGACCTTGTCATTTTGACAGAGGTATTTTACGTCAACAGTTCAGTAACGTTGTCAGTTAGTTTGTTTGTGTTTAGAAGAGTCTATGCTTTGCTTAGCGGGCTAGAATTCTGCGTATCGAGTAGCAAGAAACGTAACGTTGTCATAGCGATTGCAGAAACATAATAATGCCCAATGCAATTTACAATAAGTTCTAGGGAAAATCACCAAATCCTGAATGTCAGAAACCGTTATGTAAAGTTTAAAATAAGAATGGCGGATCCCAGAAAATAATGAAACCCATTTCGTCATTTTGTTGCTTAACAGCATAAAAAAGCATTTTAAAATTATACATAGTAAGTTTGGTAGAGACAGTTTTATTGTTAGACTGTAACATAAAGCCTTAATGCTCACGTAATTAAGCTTAAGACCCTAACAAGTTTTGACAGAATAAGTGGCAACCTCTCCGAATCCCATTTTAATTTCGATATATTTAGTTTCAACTACCTGCAGAATGGTCAGTTTAAATTACGCCTTTACACCTACGGTGATTAATATGCTTATGGCGCACTTGCCTTAAGCTTGCACACTACGTTAAACCACGGCAGCGTTATATGTCAATTCAAAACGCTCAGTTCGAACTTATATATATACCCGGCATTCAATATTATATTTCTTCTGTTCTTTTTTCAGTTTTGTTTCGCTAAGTGTCCGTCTCTTTCAGGAAAGCTAATTTTACTGCATTTGATTATATTATCAACCATTTTTGTTATTAAATACTAAAACCAAGTATATGAATAGTAGAATCAGGCCTTCTCCGGGTCATTATAAAGTCGCCGCGAATTTTTAGAGCGACTTATTGCGACTTAAGGCGATCTAAGAGAAAACGAAGGGAAAAATCCCTGCCACTTAGTGCGATTCCAGTCTACTTATATAAGGCCGACCTAACTGACCCGGAATAGAATTACGTTCAACTTTCGCAATTCTGCTCGATATGCTGCTAAAAGGAACACGGTAAACCTCCGTAGAATATTCAAACATATACAAACCTTCAGTAAAGCCTTTTTCTTGCGTTTCAGTAAGACAGTGAGCACAAAAGCGAAAGTACTTTGAGTTCATTGTTTACAACTAATCTCCGTAGAGTTTTTGTGTTGTACGATACAGGATTCGGGTAGTATTCCCGGGTCTTCAAAGTGGAAGTTCAACTATACATGATTTGAGTCAATATCTTTTTCGAGAACTTAGTTCTGCTATAGCTATTGCCGTTACTGATACACGAAAAGGTTCAGGGTTCCTCGCATAGCTTAATACGAGAAAACATTTCTGCTCTTTACAGTTTTTCCGAGAACTGGAGAATCTCGAGCTTTAGTCGCGATTTAGAATCGAAAAAGTTGAAAAGTAGTTTCATTTCATTTCAAAGCAAGTTTCTTAACACCTAATGATACAAACTTTTCGAGGCCGGTTTTGTTGTAAAAATTGTAATATCATTTGTTCAGTACTCACCACTTCTGTAAATATCATGCGGGGAACATTAACAGCTGTGAACTCTTGGTATAAAACAAAGGGCATATATGAGAGCTTTCTTAACTATACTGCATGGCGATCGCATCAGCTGTACAGTTGACATCTTGAGCTAAAGAGCGTGTGTGTAACTGAATGAATAATTCGGTGTATGCAGCGGATAGATGTTAAAATTGATTTAGTTATGACATAAACTTCGTTTAAGTTCTCTTCCGAGAAATTCTACTATTCTCGCTGGTTAAAAGAGCCTAATGAATACTTTGGTTTTTAATTTTTATAACTACGGTATAGCATCTAGGTGTTAAATTTAATTTAGCCGTACGAGATCCTTGCTGGTTTTAGTTTTACTGTATTCGTATTGACTAGAGTCCTTCTTATGGATTAACATAGACAAAACATTTCTGCTGAAAAATGTTAATATGATCTTTTGATTTTTTAAACAAAATTTGAGGTTTTCTCTTAGTTGATTAAACGAAATTCGAGTGTTCCAAAGGCCGAAAAGTGGATTCTCGACACCCTTAAACAAACTTGGGAGAAACTTATATTAACAAGGTGCAAAAGAAACACTGGTTTTGAATATTAAAACTGAGCTAAGTAAACGTTAAGCGAAATGAGAAATTTAAATCGTTATAGCTTAAGTTTTTGTGACATATGAGATCAGCTATCGATTGCATTTATGGCAGAAAAATACAGTTTTAGGTCGTTCTTTGGTGCAGTTTTCGCAGATAGAACTCTAACTGGTTTGTGCACCAAAAAACGATCGATATGTCTGGACAACGCCGTAAAAACTCATTTCGCCTAAACCTATACATATGTATACTTTTAAAAACTTCACATTTTCACTGTTAACTTTGGTTTCTTGCTGAAATGTCTTTGTCTTCACCTTGATTAGAATTTTTGGTTCACACCTCGCTCAATGTTATCCTGTTCACGTGCTTTCTATTTGTTCACCATGATGTTATGTTTATCAAAATAAAATGGTAATAAAGCTTTATTGACCTAGCCTTACAAAACCTGCTTTTGTCATCAAGGAGTTAAAACAATTCCTACATCTACTTTGTCTTATTTTCGAAAGTGCTGAAAATAGAAGAGAAATTTTGTTGACATGCAGCTTAAGGAGTATAAATGATGTGACGGTATAGCTTTTTGCTACTACAACCACGACTCAGAAAGAAACTGCACAGAACGGCGCAGTAAACACTGTGCTTGTAGTTACCCTCCCCAACACAGTCTGAACTTGATGTTAAAGAAGAAAATTTCGACCTTTACGGTAGAGAGCCAATCAAATGCACTCGCTTGAAGTTTGTAAAGGTATACTCGAGATCTTTTACTTGCGGTTCCAACTTTTGATCGACTTTAGCCTGCGAGCAACTATCGCTTCCTCTCCTTTTGTCTCTCTTCTCTCACTCTGAGTCTCTCCGACAAAGATTTGTAACCTGTTCCTTATATAGGCTGCACTAATCCTAAGTGTAGACTGGCTTTTGAATTAGTTTTTAGATGACTACTGGCATGTAATCGTTTATAAAGTGATAGAACATTTCTTCTGGAGTAAAAAGAGAAAAGTATGTATAATTTTGTCGAAAGATAGCTGGTTGTCGTTCGGCAGTTGACACACGAGTGACTATAAAACAGTTGCACAGTGGCATAACCCACAAAATTAATTTAGGTTTTCACTGTCTGGAAAATAGTTTCTAAAAACCTTGCTCACTCAGCAGCCAACATGGCGCGCGTTCTATTATATAGTTGTTATCGGTATTTTGTCCTCGTTAACTGGGGCTTGTTCATCTAGCGGCTGATCTTGAAATAACTAATTTTGAACGGCTCTGCCTTGATGGATGCTACACGCAGTCGAATGCTTAAAGGGTAGATATATTATATTCGGGATTACCAAGTTAACCTAAATCTTGAAGAAGCCGGCCAGAAGATTGTCCATCAAACCTCCTCCTATTTTTGATTACGCCTGGCTATTGCTAACTCAGGTTGTCATCAGTTCGGAGTTCGGCAAGTTCCGATCTACTTTAGCTGTTGCTTCTATTTTTATAACAGAGCGGTTCGGGTTGAACCCGCTGTTTACAACAGGTGTTCGCAACGCTATATGAACTTCAGATTAATAATATTATCGGTGAAAAGATTGACAATAGCGTTTTTCTCTTGCTTGTGGATATCTAGCAAGACAGGGAGCCAAATGAATATATCTTTACAGAAAATGGAAATATGTATTAGTCTTAGCTGAGAATGAGTTACTCTCTAATTCCTCTTTGATACTAACTCGGCTAATACTCACGGAGCAGTAACTGCACTGTCAATGTCGAGGACTGAATCTAAATAATTAGCAAGCTTAATTAGCTAAACCCTGGTTGACTTGTACGTATCCTAACTTGATTGGCCTAGCTCTTGAACCACATGGTTATAGGTGTTTTGTGTCTTGAATATTTCATGTGTCATTTTGTGTCAAAACTAGCTACTCGTGGTCTTCGAGATAAACACCCTCAATCATCAAAATAAGGTGCTTTCCATGGCTGTAGCCACTGACTTTCTAATTCTTGTGACAGATAACATCAACCAGTTATCAAAACAAAGTCACTTTTTATTGGAATGTCTGCTTTGCTTGTCCTTTTGGCGATGGACAAAGAAAACGTTCATCCCCCAAACCGCCGGGCAAGGTAGTTACTGGATCTTATGCATTGACCGTTCTTGCGACCAAAAAAATTGTTAATCAGTTAGCGTGTAGTTTTTAATCAAGAATAAATTGTTCTTAAAAAAAGACAACTCTAGCTATGTAGTTAACATCCGATTAAATAATAAATAAAATTTTTGTATAGCTTGGCGTAAGTGGAAAATACATACCAGCATTTAAATGCCTGTATTCAAACAAGCCTTTGGAAATTTGAAAGAGAAAACCGATCAATGAAACGGTCACTGCTACCTTTAGTTGTGGTGAAGAAACGGAGTCTCGCTTGCTTCCTGTAAAAAAGCAGAGCAACGTAAATATCTCCTCACTGACTCAAAGGCTTAGTCATCACAATGTCGAGAACAAAGCATACAAACTTAGTGTATTTTATTATAACTTTGATATTCTAATTAAGTTTATTAACTCGAATATAGTTGCTAGTTGTTTCAATACTCTGTTGCACCACCTGCTGTTTACCAGTAGATACTTTTAAATATTAAAACAATGCGGTCATTTAAGGTGTTTTACCGCAGCAAAAAATGGCGGCCTGTTAATAAACCCACAGTTCCTAGCGTATGGCACTAAAACTGCCCGTAAAAACGCATAGAGAGAACCTGCAAGCCTTAAGTGTGACACACACAGGACCTGTTCGTACGTCGCACGATTGTTGAATTTAATGTCGATGAAATTATTCAGTCAAAGCTCTCCATGCAATAGAAATAGACAATTTTACGACGTATAAAATGAACTTGTGACTTTGTCCGTCTTTCGACGACGGATACAACATCTTTACGACATATCGTTTCAGACGTCTGGTCAAATCACCGAAGTCTCCACCCAATTTGTCTTCTGACTTAGACAGCACTTTATGTCGACTAATCAACATGTAAATTAATGTTCGTCTGAATTGAACTTAACGTATGACTAGGCCACAGCGTTATTGGTAAAAGGAGGAGTTTCGTCGACTGTGGCCTTCTGCTAGTCTCTTTAAGTGGTGTTAGTCTGCAATGCATCGTGGTAAAATGTACAACAGCCATCTTTTTCGGAATGGTCTGCAGTGTGCGCCAATCACGAGGCACTCTGCGACTGTGGCTTGCTACAACATGCAGTTGTTTAAAGAATTGCTAAAGAAAAAGAGAATCGAGGCTAATGGCTTTTATGCATGATAGCGTCACGGGTGCATCTATGTGAGGCTTGGCGGTGAAATACAACGTAAAATCGCGGGAGGTTTGGATCTATTTTAACTGTTTTTAATATTCAACAATTCTTAATATCTGTTTTATCATGTTTATTCACTGGAAAGTAACGTAACAACACCGTTGTCAATCTTGTCATCGGGAATCTGACGTAAGAGTTTGAATTCACAAAGCGTAGAACACGTGTTCTAAATTGCTGGGTTGTACGTGACGTCATAGCCGCCAAGTTGGTGCCATTGAACAAAATAATTTTGATTAGTTTTTATGTTGAGGGAACCAACGTGACCGCTTCGTCTTTTGTCTTTGACTTTTCTTGGGAGTGATTGCAGCCCAAAAATTGCGGGTTCTACCCGAACTGCGATGAATATAAGTTAAGAGGCATTAGCTAGAGTAGATCTGAACCTGCCGAACTCCGAAACGATAACAACCTGAATAAGCAGTAGCCAGGAAAAATCAAGAATAAAAGGAGGGTTGTTGGACAACCTTCTGGCCGTGTTCTTCCTGATTTGAGTTGACTTGGTAATCCCTTAACTGTTTTCAGATCAGCCAAGCCCCAGCTAACGAAGACAAAATACGGTTAACAATGGCTTAAATCTTTTCCTTTCAATGCTTTAAACCTCTCAGCGATCTGACTTGTTGGAGACGGGTATGGACGACTGGTCCTTCTTTAAACAGTCGTCATGATTGCAGGCGGTTCGTGATGATGAGTCGCCATGTCGTGACAATTAGTCAATATTTTTACATTATGGCTTCCAGTTTACGACTGCCTGACTTTTGGCGTAAGCAAGTCATCTTTGCATAAGACTCAGTTGGTTCGAGCATGAAAGTATTGTTTCAAAATGCTATAAAGACGCTATAAATCTGGCGAGGCAAAGCAGTGTTAGACATT
>JANVCF010185557.1:0-10425 GCA_025388745.1 Hydrozoanthus gracilis
TTTCACCAGTTTGGCATTTACTGTAGCTGTCATATAAACCTTCCAAATATAGGATGCCTTTTTTAGTGCTAAAAGACATGTTTCAACAGCCTTCATTACCATCCCCAGTAAGTGCTATTTAAATTAAGTAAGACAAAGAAACCTTTTGCATAAGGGAAACATCAGCAATTTGAACCAGCAACTAACACCACAAAGCAAGAAAAACCAACTAGAATACTACCTTCAAATTCAAAGTGATAAAAATAGGTGTTTAAAGAATCCACCACTTTTTTTGTTTCAAAACACTGTCAGCTTCCCTACTCGCTGTCTATTACTCAATTGACAATAAGTAGATTACAGCATTGGTGATAGTATGCTCATTGCTTTTTTTTACTAAATAGCACAATGCCAAAAGGATACCTTAAAAAGTGCCTCACAGATTAGTTGTATGACCTGTATGACTTAAGCATGAATGGCATGTGGAGTTATAACCAGCTGCTGCTTTAGTTCTGAACAAGTTGGTGACCACAATTTTTGTTCATTTTTTATGTGACTAACCACCCAACACAAACAAATATTTTCAAAAATTGTGTTGCATATAAAACAATTATTCTTGGCAAAACTTTATTATAAATATGTCAAAAAAGCTTACAACTTTAAAAGCTACCGAGTAAGTTTCCTTTTCAATTCAATCTGTTAGCTTATTGATCAATTTTGGCACAATTACTGAAGTTGGAACGAGGAACTACATAACCTGTCTTATCAGTTATCTAATGCCATTGTAACATCAGGTGGATAGCAGGTGGATAGTATTACGCTGAAAATGGTTGTTAAACCATATCAGTATCAAACAAACAAAAAATGCCTACAAACAGTCTTACTTTCTATGATACAAGAATCACAACATTACATGCTAAACTTTGATGTGTGATTCTCCAAGGTAGCTTTACAGAGAGAAGAGAAGGGCTCTTCCTATAATTCACAACTGAAGCCTTTTCTGTTTGAAAATCATTTAACTCATGGCCGCAGAAAATCTCATCAGGTGTTAAGTACATAGTCTCTAATCTGTACTGCTCTTGTTTTCTCACATATTAACTTGTTATGGCTGATTTGTTCTGTCCCTTGATCTGTAGCTTATGCCTCTGGATTTAAGTTCTCTCACCATATGACCAGGAAGTTTCCCAGACACTGACACAGCATAACAACCCTTGGCAAGTTTGTCTGCAAAGGACATAAAAACACGTATTTCTCATTAGAATTCTAAATTAGTTTAAAACTGGCAGAACATAAAAAGGGGTGGAAAATCATTAAAAGGAACAAGCAAGTATTCTGTCAGCTAATTTTGGAGACCAGCAACAGAAAAAGGAAAATTGCTCAAGGGCTGTTCATTAAAGAACATAAGCCAGGTTTTTCACAAGAATTTTTCATCCATCAATTGTTTAACAACTCTGCTCAAGGTATGTCAAATGTAAGGGATGAAGTCTTATAATTAAAAAAATAAAATATTTGCTGGGGTTCTTTCCTTTGGTTTCTCACCTATTCTTTGCCATCTTGCTACCCAGCTTTCTTCAGGACCAATCATGGACACTAATCTGTAATGACAAAAACACTTTGCCATAAACAGAATATTCTACAACATTTTCAATAAAAAGGAAGTCTTCGTTTGATAGTTTGTTTCAATAACAATATAGGAAGAATGCATACGGGAAGAATACCCTATGACATGCACTTATTTGACTAATAATATATACCAAAGCTTGGTTGTTCAAAGACTCCACCCTCTTGTTTCTTATTCAAATGATCTGTTAACTTACTCGGCTTAAAAATTGGTGGTTAACATTTTTGTATTGTTTGAAATTCTAGCTGGCCATATTCTAATTTAATATCAAATTATATTAGTTGTGACAGGTCAACAAACCATACAAATGGCTGAACACGATGTGACCATAAAAAACACTTACCCGTCAAAGTTAGCACTGGTGTAATTTAATATGTTCTCCTTGTTGTTTTTCAATCTAAGGAATTTTTCACAGTTGTCACATCCATCATACTCAAATTGTTCCATTGTCTAAAGAAACCAAAGTGAAAATTTACCATACTTTATTCACTTGCGAGAAATTAACTTGAAAAATGCAAATAAGTTAAAATATCTGACTAATGTTGCAATATAAACCTTCCTAAAACCAACATTAGGTATCAATGAATTCAATCCTAAAATCTGATTGGTGCCATTTCAGAATTTAACATTGAAGCTTTGTAATGAATTTCAAATCTTGTTCTATCAGGTTACTAAGAAAAAAACTGTGTGAAAACATTCATAACAATTGAAAATGCCCTTCACAAATTTTAACTTAACATACCAGCCGATTCGTTCCCCTAACCTCCAAGTAATTCCTGCCTTTATAAGTATGCTGAAGGTCGCATTTGGCAAGAGAGAGTTTAACTTGCTTTTCTTCACTACAACTAATTTAGGTGGCGCATGCAGTCGACTCGAAAATTCTTTAAAAAAGCTAAGCGCATACAAACATATCTTTGGTTTTGTTCCTACAAGTAACTACATCTAGAGTTTTTGAGATCGAGGAAGAATCTAGCTTTTAATTCAACTATTTGCAATGAACTTTAATAAAATTTAACATAAAACAATCAGTGCGTCGTGGCTCATAGAAAATGTCGGCTTGGATAAGGATTCAACTGTCAACTAAGGTGTTTGTTGAAAGAGTAATACTCACTTTCCGTCAACAGCACTACTTATTCTACAATTCATGGGCAAAAAAAAATTGTAATTTTCCAGTTAGAAAGACTATACCTTCACCATTGAACAAAGCAAGCAAGCTCTAAGATTTCTGAGTTCTTTTGGGACACTTTCTAACGCCATTTTGGATCAGGTACCCCTTTAGGCCCCAGGTCCATGTGCGCGAACTGTTCGTACTAGTTCCAGTTTCCAACTCCTCTTTTATTATAGTCAAAATGGCGGATTCTATCAAACAGCAGAGAGTGTTGAATTTCAACGTTGGCGTATTAGGCCACATCGACAGTGGTAAAACTTCCCTTGCAAAAGCTTTAAGTACAACTGCATCAACGGCGTCCTTTGACAAAAATCCGCAAAGTCGTGAACGTGGAATCACACTCGACTTGGGTTTTTCCTCATTTCAAGTCCCTTTACCGAGTCACCTCTCTGGGGAACCTTATGATGTATTGCAGTTCACCCTTGTAGACTGTCCAGGGCATGCCTCTCTCATAAAGACCATCATAGGAGGGGCGCAGATTATAGATATGATGATGTTAGTTGTAGATGCGACGAAAGGCGTGCAGACCCAAACTGCCGAGTGTCTTGTGATTGGCGAGATTCTGTGCGAAAGAATGGTTGTGGCTTTAAATAAGGTAGACCTGCTCAAGGGAGACACGGCCATTGAAAAGGTACTCAGCTTTATAGTTGCCTAGTACCTCCTTGTTCTTGGATAAGGGGGCACATAAATGCCTTGATAGTAAAACTGGCAATCAAGATAAGTGCCACCCTATTCGGGGTTCTTTAGGGTCTGCCCTGTGGGGTAGGGGGGTATTGAAGGGGTTTTTGTTAAAGCTATGGATATTGTAAGAAATAAAGGTGTCAAATTCGAGACAGTTAAAAGGGTTTAGTCAATGATCAAGGTATATTTTAGCTTGTTTTAATGATAATATGATAAAGGGGACAATGATAATAGCATAAAGGTGATGATGACAGTACAAAGAATGATAAACAAACATATGTAGTTCAATTTTAAAAAAAATAAGACCATGTATTTAATAAGTAGTCAATATAATAAATGTTTTATTTTTCAGATGAAAAAGAAGCTCAGTGCAATCCTTTCAAAAACAAAGTTTGCTGGTTGCCCAATCATTCCGGTAGCAGCAAACCCAGGTGGAGCAGAATCTTCAGATACTGAGCCAGTTGGTGTTCAGCAGTTGATTGATGTTTTGTGCACAAGGACATACTTACCATCACGAAACCCAACAGGCCCTCTTACTTTTGCAGTGGACCACTGTTTTTCTATTCGTGGTCAAGGAACTATTATGACAGGAACAATCCTCAGTGGAAGTGTTGCAGTAAATGATACAGTTGAGATCCCTTCCATGAAAGTCACCAAGAAAATCAAATCAATGCAGATGTTTAAGCAACCTATCGAGAAAGCAGTTCAGGGGGATAGGGTGGGAATTTGTGTGACCCAATTTGATCCAAAGTTGCTAGAAAGAGGCTTGGTATGCTCACCATCCAGTATTCCAACAGTGATTGCTGGAATAATTAGTATCAAGAAAATTTCTCATTTTAAAGGGTCAATAACATCAAAGTCAAAGTTCCACATAACTGTTGGACATGAAACAGTTATGGGCAAGCTCCAGCTTTTTGGTTTACCTCCAAATGAAGAAGCTCCTCAGTGTGAAGGGTTTGAGTTTGAGAGAGATTACCTTTATCAGGAAGAGGTAGCTGATTTGAAGTTAGGTACAGATGAGGATAAGCAGAATGAGGCTGTATCAAAAGATGCAAGTGCAATACCATTGTCAAAACACCAGTGGGCTGTGATCGAGTTTGAGAAACCAGTCACTTGTCCAAAGGATTCTCTTGTAATTGGTTCTCGACTAGACACGGACATCCATCTAAACAAGTGCAGAATTGCATTTCATGGCACACTACTTGTTCCAATTTCTGATAAGGCTTATTCAGAAACAGTCCTGCCCAAGTTGAGAGTATACAAATTTAAGTCACGTGAAGGAATCGTTGAGAGAATGTCTGACGAGTACTCGGTGATTTGCCGCTCATTGTTTAAGAAAGAGACAAATATTCAGAACTTTGTGGGATTAAAGGTAAAGCTTTCAACAGGTGAAGATGGTACAATAGAAGGAGGCTTTGGTCAAAGTGGTAAAGTGAAGATTCGAATTCCTAGAGGTTTGGAGAAAGAAACAGTTCAGTTTCTCTCTGCAACTGCAAAAAAGAAGGGTGGCAAAGGCAAAGGAGCTGCGTCCACTACTGAGGAATCAGTCGGTAATGAACATGGTGGTCCAATCAAGGTTTTTTTACAGTTCAAAAGATACATACATGACACAGCAAAAAAGATGGTCCAAGCTTAAAATCAAGGAAATAATTTGCTTCATTGGGCTACTTGAGCAAGAATTTTTCTAAAATATGTTGATAATAATAATAATCAACTGTCTGCCTACATGTATTAACAGTGACTTGATTATTAAAGTTAGTTGTAGAATTGATTTATTGATAATGCAGCAAACTACTAAACTCAAGAGAATTAAAAGAACCAAGTTACACAAGGTAGCATTATAACAAACTGTTATATTGTTAGCTCTATGATTTATGTACAACCATCGACAGGCCATTTTGGTCTGCTTTTAACAAAGTTCTTAGCAAAAAATTTTTTGGGTCAGGAGTTGCTAGCATTGCATAGTTTATGTTAATAAAAATGCTCTGGTTTATCTTTATGGTTGCCAAATCCTTAATTATTGTATTTTGTCATATCAAGACTCCACAAATTTTAAACAATCTGGTAGGTAGTTTCAAGAGAATAGGCAATTTAAGCCCACCACACACTTGCGCGATAGCATGCAATTTTTGTCACATGCAATCCAAATTGTTGTCACACATTCACCGCACACATTTGCAAGAAGATGCAATAACCTCTGACAAGGTGCACTCACTTTTAAAGAAATCAAACATATTTGATCCATGCAATACAATTTAGATTGCATGCTATTGCACAAGTGTGCGGTGGGCTTTAGCTGCAAAAATATAAAAGTATGGTCCAAAAAATGATGTCTTTCAATTTCTTTATAAGATAGTGCAATGAACAAACAGCTTAAAATTTTTTCAGGGGGGCAGAAAGTTGACTCGCAAACCAACATTGAAGGTAGTATTAGTAGTTTTGCAATACACCATCTTGTTACTCCATAACTGCTGTTAAAGAGGCAAAATAGATTTGTTAACACTAGGCACACATTGTGAACATTAAGGTCATCTTTGTGTCACCAAGGTAAAGCATCAGGCCTCATTCAAATGCAGTTGCCTGGTAAATTGTCTGATATTTGTGATAAGCATTCTAGCCACTTTGGAATTCCAAGAGCTTCTGCACTTTCCATTATGTTTGTAACAGTCTGTGAGAGTTGAATGGACCTTTTTCTTGTTTCAGCTGATATCTGAAAAATGAATCAAAACTGCTACTAAAATGTTTGCTTTTGTGTACTATGCAGTTGATCAGATATACTGATAGAAGGCAATGCCTTGGACCTTGTCATGGACTTTTTATCTGATCAGGTGCCTTGGTTTTTTTTAAAATAGCTGCTGACAAGTGAAGTTATTTGCCTGAAGAAGCTTCTTACTTAAAAAGCTAATAAAAGCATATTGTCTTCCTCTAGATAAGTCCCTAACACAATGGTCACCTTAATGAATATGTCCAATAACAATTTTGAATTCTTAAAAAATGAAAGCAAATAGGTTCTGCTTGCAGCACTATGCTTTCTATTAGAAACAGCTAGTTTACACATATTTTTTTCAACCATTGTGCAAGACTAGGTGGAATCAAGGGTACCATATTTGCCTTGTAACCAAGGAAATGGGGGTTTGAGTCTAACGGTACAAAATTAAGATTTTTCAGACAATTCATTTCACTACTCAACCATAACAACCTGTTTAGCACTTTATTTATCTATTTACTTATATTTTACAGTCCCCAAGGTTTCCCAGATTCAATTTTTTAAGAGGTATCCCAGTCTACACTATCTTTTTTCTGCTTTATTAACAGTTTGGGTTTCCTTTTTGTAATGATTCACCTCTAACATAAATCTATTACCTTTGGAATGGGTCTTTCAAAAGATTCTTTGGGCAACTGTGGCAAATTTAGCTCATTTATGGGATCCTTTTGTAGCAAACGGTGAAGCTGTAAAAATAAGGTTCATTGACCTGCTATTAGACAACTTCCACAAAAGAAAAAATTGTCCTATTAAACATAATTGCATATGGCAAGCACTCTTTTGAAGTGAATGGCAAATTAAATTAAGTTTCTTTTATCTATCATCTCTTTTAAAATCGAATTAGTTTTTTTTTATTTTCTGATTCTGCCTTTCGTTCCTAAATGAACAGTAATTATTTCTCGGATTAATAACTTGATGTCCCTGTCAGGCCCACGGCCAGGGTATTTTGCAGGAGTGTGATCAAATGAGGGCATGGTTCAAATGAGTGCAGAAGGCACAAGTCTCAGTGGGGTCCGGGGGCATGCTCCCTACAAAATTTAGAAAATTAGGTTGTATCAAACCAAAATGTTACACAAGCAGACATTCATTGGGAATTTCAATTTTTTGATCTTCAAAATCAATGTAGAAAAACAATGTTGCTTAATTTTAAATAGTCGACAAAAAAGTGCACTCACTGCAGCTGCAACCCCCCCCCCCCCCCTTCCCCCTTCAGCCTTGCCTATCCATGGATGGTGTAGTTAAAGAAGACTACACAAATGTTTAATCCTTGACAAGACTGGCAATAAAATCTGGAGCCTTGGGCTTGGCAGTCATAGTTCTACTGGCTGAGCAAAGGCCATTCATATAGATAAAGGTTTTTTCCGGGTAGTTCCCTCAGATGCACAAGCAATCTGCTATCAACGAGACCCCTGTACACAAACATTGTGATAAGTACTAAAGATAACAGTATTACTTAACAGCTTTAACACTTGTTCATGGAGACATAGCTCACTTATGTGCACTGAGGGTTTTGGGGGCTTCCCAAATGGCTAAATATTATGCACACTGTGTTTCAAGCTTATTTCAACATCGTGTCATCTCAGTTATAAATCTGCTGAACATTTTTCTGAGTGTCAACATCAATTGTCTAATTTTTCTATGCTACCAACCTTGGTTCGATCATGAACTTTTATCATACTGTAATTGTCACTAGAAGCCAAAGTTTTCAGTCTCTGTTTTTCTTCTTCTAACAACCTGAAATGACAGAAAGATTGGGGTTGGGATTTCAGAACATTTGTGATATGGGTCTGTGAACACATTGTGTCAAGGGTTTGTAGTACGCAAAAAAACAGCAGTTTATTTGTACCTTCTGTGGATTGTAATATGAAAAACTAAGCTATTGACCATTGTTCTAAATATTGTAGAAATCTTAATAGAATGAGCTACTTTGGCAGATGGCCTTGAACATAAAAATGTGTACTAAAATTACATAAACTTGTTCAGTTAAAGAACATTTATTAAAAACAGTTTCAGAAAAAAGAGAAATGAAAAGAAATGGGAAAAAAGGTTAAAAGAAGAAATGAAGGGGAGCTAATTGTCAACATCTGGATGTAATAATTTTGAGTTGGCTTTTAAAGGATTTACAGTTTTTTAAATAGTATGATATCTACATCTCTGGGTACTGGTTCGGCAAGATGGCAGCTATCACTGTAGTAGTTGCTGTCAGTCATTAAACTACCTATACTGACAACACATAAGTCCATTTTGGTAAAGCTGAAAATAGTCTAAAAGATGTGCATGATGCCCCTCCTTCACTTTTGGAGCTAAATAGAACATACTTCATTATTATCATAAACTAACTTTTTCTGTATAGCAAGCTCATTTTCCAAAGCTTCAATCTGGCTGTTGTTTGAAATGATAGAATCTTCCAGTAGTTCCTACAAAGAAAAACCAAATTCTTTGTAAAGTTGACTCTCTGAATATAACAATTACTTGTGAAATATCTGAGCCTCAACATTTCAACTGTATTATTGTGATTCTTTTTTAAGTTACTCACAAGCTGTGCTTCCATTTTGTTGTAGTTTCCAAGGTGAGCTGGCCCCTTGATAGACTGTAGTCTGGTAAAAACACTGCCAGTGATAAAAAGCATATGTAGCCAATAATATTAATAGTTTAAGGGTCTGATAGTGAAACTAACAAGAGTAGAATGTTGCATTCAACTATTTCAAGCATGCCCTAAGTGCCTCTATCGTATGACTAATTTATTTAAAGAGTTAATTAAAAAGTAAGTTTTTGATCCTACTCTTGCACCATACTGCAAGCATTAATTTGATACACCATGTGGCAACACAAAAAAAGTTCAAACATGCACAATGTTTCATCTTGTAGCTTACTTTTTAATTTTATCAATGGATAAATATTCCTATGATCCACAGAAACCTAGGTGAGTTTAACACTAAACTCATTATGGTTACTACCTTTGTTTTAAAACTTCCAAATGATTCTGTACTTCTTGCCTTTTACTTTCTTCTGAGCTCACTGCATTTACTACTTGCCTGGAAGAAAAACAATCAGCAGGGTATAAACTACAAGACTACTTAGTTCCAAAAAAGACTTGCAAGCTTGAATTACTACATACTCGGCTTACATACAATAAAAAATACACAAGTTTAGGAATCAGTGACAGAAACTACTGGAGGGAGGGTCTACTAGCTACATCTGACATTCAAAACCCCTAGAGCATAGAAATTTGAGCACAGCAGTTACTGAGAGACCCTGAGTTCTAGCTGGATTTCTAGCAATGAGATTACAGAAGTTTCAGGGGAAATCTAAAGATGAGAACTGATTAAATTTCTAGGAGAGAGGGGAGTGGAGAACTGGGAATCTTCTTTTGAGAATTGGATGACAGCCTGAAGAATAGGTCTAATTGTAAATATTACAATGAGAGCCGAAAAACTCTGCAAAATAAATCTTACTGGACAACTTACAATGAGAGCTGCAAAAATTTCAGAAAGAGTGGTAACGGCTGGACATCTTACAATAATAGCAAAAATTCCTGGAAAAATTGATATAATTTAACATTTTACAATGAGAATTGAAGATAATTCTGGAGGAGACGAGCACCCTGGAGACCTTACCATAAAAAAATACTGAACTCCCTGGAATGGGGATCAACCTTGAGATCTTATAATGAGGAACTGCAGAAATTCTTGAAAGGGGATCCAACTGGTTCAGTGAAGTGTATCAATGACAGAATATCAATAGACTTACAGTATGGTGGAGTCAATAGTTTCTTTCACATAGTTCTTGGTGGACAAGCTAAGTGGTTTCCATTTTGCATAAGCCTTCTTGGTTACTGACATATCTCGTATTCTGTCAGGTTTTTTTTCTCCTTGAGCCTTTTTTGTTGCCCTTTGTTGGTTCCTAGTTGTTTTCTGATCTACAAACCAGAAAGCTTTCAGTTTTATCATAGTGAAAGTCTGATATGGCCCCATTTTCACTGTTAACCTCTGTTACCTGCGCTAGCCCTCCCAGAAATAACAATTACAAGGAATGCCAAGTGAGACGCATTTGCTAACACTGGGTCTAGAGATGTGTCCAACACGTGAAGCTTTGAAAAACTGGCACCTATGAAACGTCCTATGTAGCTTTTAGAATTAAACAACTTTGTCTCATACTTCTTAATACTACAGCCACTGTCTTAATATTACCATACATCATGAATGGGGTAACTGA
>JANVCF010185601.1:0-10418 GCA_025388745.1 Hydrozoanthus gracilis
AAGAGACCAAAGCCAGACTGCATGGTAAATATGATGAACGCACTGGTGAGTATCCATGTGGCATCGTCCGATTCCTCCACGTCGAATTTATGAGCAGGTCGATTGGTAGAAGAAACTGAGGGGCCGTTGGACAAGTTGGTTTTCTCGGTCATGTTTATGAACTGTTGAGAAGACCTAACACCATATTAGGATATCTTTTTACCTAGAAAAAACTATTGATTTAACCATAAACTGTTCCATGCAACAAAATAACTAAAATGTGTTCGAGACGCTTGTTGATAAGAAATTGACTTAATTACCGTTTTTTCAAACCAGACTTGAATTCGGTTAAACTACAAGTCTTCCTTAGGTATATCTTAGTCCCACTGAATATGATGAAGAAGCACTGATACTTAGTTGTTCAGGTTATGCAGACACTTAAAAGCTGGCATGGTTTTTAGATTTATCTGATGGGACTGAAGTGAAGGCCAGTTGAATAAGCGTGACACCTCCTGTTGTGGTACTTTGTGACCTTATGATACTAGATGCACGTCTATTATCGTAGTATACGATTTATCTTACCAGAGTCCAAGACGCTTGTGGGATCTGTTCAACGATTTAAAAATCTGTGGTGTTACACAGTCTCAGGTGCTTGGAATAAAACTGTTTCAATGTCCTCTACTATGAAACAAAGGCTTGCCATTTGTGAGGTGTGCTATAATGTGCTAAGACAATCCGTTTTATGTACAAGAAAACAGCAGAATAGAATGTTATCTCACAAAGAAGATCTAGCTGACTTGGCAGGTTCACGTGTCCCGTTCAAACGAAAAAAACAGATTTTAGAGCATGGTAAGGCAGGATTTATTCAAGATCTCAGTAATCTAGTTAGTGGCATCAGCCTGCTTTTGATATATAAACAAGGCTGTAACTTGCTCACCATTATTAGAAAACCGTGCTAGCTGCTCACATCAGCTACACTAGAATGTCTTGGACCTACTCCACAGCATAACAGCTTCTAAAAGGAATTTGTTTTTGGACCCCAAAGGGGAAATTTTGTGCAGAAAATTTCGAACTCCTGTTAAAAGTAAAGCCGACTCTGTGAACACATACTTTTGACGTACTTAAGGAACAGGCGTATAGCTCAAATCTTTAGTGCGCGGCCTTCGGAGCTGGAGGTCTCCAGTTCGATCCCCGGTGACTGCACGTCTGTTTCGACTTTCTTCTGATCAGTGTAGCTGTAGCTTTGAATACCTGTAAAACGGAGCACTGACAGAGGGATGGGGGTAAAGGGCGCATCGTCGGCTTCCATTGATACCAGCACTCTCTGAGAGCTTAAGGAAGTTCTGACGTTAAATAAAGATACCGTTTCCTTTACAACCCCAAAGTCCCAAAGCCGAGAGCTCTAGATACATTTTTAATGGTATCGCTGAAATTGGAACAAACAATCACCTTGTAAAAAACCAAAAGGTATCGACCGAAATGATTGTAAAAGAACATTCAATTCAAAGTGGAATGAAACAGAGAAAGAAAGAGACTCAGAATCGTCAAGTCAAGACAGTGAACAAAGCGAAGTGTCAGGGAGTAAGTAGGACAATGAAAGTGAAAACGAGAAAGACGATTATGACATTGATGAAGAAAACTTAGTGATAGATGTGACAAACAACTTTTCTGTCCGACCAGTGTCACATAGCTGTTATTAAATATTCGAAATGTGAATGGAAAGAAGGATTAATTTTGCCGCCAACCAGCCTGAAATGTGATCTTTGTCACAGCGGATTTTTTTCTGAACAGTAGCGCACCATTTTACCCATATTAGTTTTGAATACAAACAAGGTAATTTATGCGTGCTCCTGAATGGCTCCTCAAAAAGCGGGGGTAATTCTGCTCATTCTATTTATTGTCACATATGCACATGCGTTTGATAGTTATATAGAGACTAATAGTAAAATGGCACCGAGGGCCTCACAAGTCAGAAGGAGATAAGCCCGTACTGGAGCCAAAAAAATTTAGTAAGTCAGTATGAGTGTTAGCACCCGCGGACAGCTGTTTCGGTCTTGTTGGTCCTTGATATAACTGTTGAGACAGTCATAGTCAAACAACTGTTAACATGGTTGCTTTTTAATTTAAGTTTCAAATCTTTTGTTTACTGGGCGACAAAAAAAGGAATGTTTTTACTGCGTTCAAACTCCAAGGGCACACGTTCGAATACATTTTGTCATTTCACTTGAAAATGTCCATTTTAAAAAGTATGCACGTCCGTTTATGTTTTCACAAAGACATATATATGACATTTAATGTCAACAAATAAGGTTATAGTTGTAATTGGTTTTTATTTATAGAATTTTTTACATGTTCATTTGCGGTTTTGATCAAGTCTTCCAAAAATTTAGCTTCCTAGAATGTCAAACAAAAGTCGGCTTTTCATAAACCCCCCAGTCATCGATTCTTACAGCTTTAGATATTGAAAAAAAATAATAACAATAAAGCGCTGCAGACTTTTTCCCGTTTGTTAATTTTATATTTGTATAAATTAAAGGCTCTATAGTTGTCTCGGGCGGCAGGAAGATTTTCCCTGAACAATTTGATAAGTTTGTTTTTAATAGTTAGCTAGGCTTCCGAAGCTCAACTTAGGTTATTGCCGTTGTCATTCGCAAAATCGTGTTTAAACCGCTAGCAAATCGCCTAAAGTTTTGCTTAACACAGTTAATTTACACCTACCTGTAATATATAGCAAGGTATTTTCTTCTTAGCTTCCCCAGTCAACGAGGTCCGTTATTGCTCGTTTGTTTATTCAACTGCTTCGGTGCATCGAAACGAAGCAACGCACGCGATCAAAAGAACAATCAACTCGCTCGAATCTTGATGAACCAGAGTGTGAGAAAGAATCGGTAACAGTGCACTAGCTTCCCTTCCTACTCGTAAGTTGATGAAACTTTCTCAATTTTTGGCATTAGCAAGGAAAAACATTTGTCTTGCTCTTCATGAACCACTAGCACTAGGCAAAACACTTGCCAACGCACAGGATGTGTACATGTTAAGCCATTAATCTGTTTGGTTAGGGTATTCTCGTTATACATTTATATTAACAGAATTAAACCAAATACTCCTCGCATTTGAAATCCTTTTTCTGGCATTTTGCCTTAAAAAGGAACAGACGTTTCTGCGCATGCTCGAAAGGAAGTGACAGGTCGACAGTTTCACTTTCTCAGCTTTTAAAGATTGCAATTGTAAAAAGATAATAATTCGCAAGTAAAAAACCTGTTTTTTCACACCGGCTTTCGGCATGAGAAACATGTTTCTTAAGTTGCCCTCTGGCTTTGTTTCTCGATCATAAAAAGCCTTCTACTCAAAACTCTGCTGCCTCAATTATCTTGGAGCAGGAGGATGTGACAGGTTGACAGTTTCGTATTTTCAACTTTTAAAGACTGCAATTGTTAGAAGAAAATATTGATAATCCGCAAGTAAAAAACCTGCTGTTTTTTTCACACCGCTAGTTGGCATTAAAAACAATTTTCCAGAGTTACATTTGTTTTATTTCTCGAAACAAAAGCCTTCTAATCTTAAATTTCTGCCGCTTCAATTTTCTCGTAACCACAACTATTCTCCGCTCAACTGTACTCCCTTAGTTTCAAGAAGTAGAAACTATTATCTAACATTTATGCAAGTATATATTCACCAGAAATGAGAACACTTTTTAAAATCTTTTGGAGAGAAAAAGTTAAGATAAGATGCCTAGTAGAATTTGAAAATTATTGACGATTAGCAGTATACTCTCGCTCGTTTCTTGGTTTCTTTTCTAACGAGTTTGTTCTAAGAAAGAAATGCTTATAACTTGGTACCTCGTCATAAAAAAAGAAAAACACAAAGAAAGCAACGGAAAAAATTGAGTTTTCCGCGTACATTTTTATCAAGAATCTTTTTCTAAATTTATATCAGCACCATGAAAATGACCAAGATATAAATGCTTTTTACAAGTATTGACACATATTGACACTTAAAAAGGTTGATGAAGAAAATGATCGTTCTTAGCACGTTTGTCCAGATGGCTTGTTAGAATCTACAAAGGTTCCCCCGGCCTCCCCTCAAAGGACGGTATACATGCCTAGTGTTACATAATTATTTCTAACCGTTTCCAGTGCCTCCTTGTGTTATGCTGCTGGTGACAAAGTATGACACATGTTGCTGTTTTCCTTTTTGTTTTTCATGCCAACTCACTCTTTATTTCTTCCCTCTGCAGGTTGCTGCGAGTAAAAGTATATGGAAAGTCATAATTTGCTCTAGCCTCCGAAATTTACCCCAATTTTCCGCTTACCATAAAACTGTCATTAGGCATTGGAATATGTGCATTTCTTCGACGATTCACTAGATCATTCACGAAATGAACTTGACAAATCAAGAAAAGCTTATCTTATGCCGCACAACTTAACAGAAAATAGCTTCTATTGTTCTTAAAGAAAACAGCACTCACGTTTCACATTTTCTGTTTTTATATGGCTTGTAAAATCAGAAATGACTGTGCTGAATCATGAAAAAGGAACTTTTTTCAAAGCATTCAAGCTTGTAGCGATATTGAAAGAAACCTTTGCCAGCTTTTGCGACTTTTCGAATTTTCAAGTTTTGTATACGTATTGAATAACAAAAGTGCTCTTAGCTGAAGGCACTTAGACAAAAGTTGTACACCACTGTCATGGAAGCTACTGCAAATAATATTTTATTATCATATACGATTATACACACGAATATCTCTATAAATTTTCAAAGGCAGAAAACGTGACAGTGTTCTGGAAATTGCTTGTGAGAAGTAATAAAGAAACTAATCTAGGCTGAGCCGAACAGAGAACAAAAATCAATTTCAAAGCAGCTGGCGTTTAAACGATAATACTCAAAAATGAGTTTAAAAAAGGGTATGAATAGATAGCTCATTTTAGTCAGAGGCAATCTTAAGAAAAAGTGAAAGAAAGAGGTTTAACAATTGTTGCTTAAACTAAAAGTTTTTCTTAAAATAGAAATCTTAAATGGCTTCTTTAGATTTTGCAATTTTCTTCCAAAGATCAACGTGTACAATATTGACCGAGTCCTAGTTTTTCAGTAGGAAAATGCTCAGACCGTTTCCTGACGATTTTGTAGCTAGAAGAGCTTATTGTGTGCGTCGTTGTTCTATAGCTGAAATGCTGTGCAGGTCAAGCTAATTGAAAAGACAGAAAGCTCTGACTAGGATTAGCTGGCGTTAATTAAACTGCTCTTAGTGAATATTTTTCTCCATTAAGGAAAAAAATTGATTTCTATTTTCATATTTGAAAGTTCCAATTGCGTGCAGGCTTTGTGTAGGGACATAGTTTCAAACCAATTGCTGTTGGTTGTAGCTAGGGCCTCCGCGTCTGTCTGAATTTGGTCCGGCCCATGTTCAAAAACCAGTTTCTTGAATTATACATGTTATTGGTTTAAAAGGTCGTCTGTCTAAGTTCTTTAGTGTTACAGCTATAATTAATTTCACTGCACTTTTTGATGGTCTTTTCTGTCCTTCGTGCTATAGATGGTCATATGTGGTTAAAGTTGATATCTAAAACCTCAAGGTTAAAACACATCAGAATGCCTATTATTTGGACAAATCTTTTGCGTCCCCTCTCGTCGATGCGTCTGAGAAAAAAATTGTATCATTTTTTTCTTTGCGAGATACTTCCTTATTCCAATTCACTTGACGAGCTTCATTTACTTGCAAACTGAGTTCGTGGTTGCAATCCATGATGTGATTCCAAGGTTAGTGTAGATTTTGGAAAACTTTTTAGTTTGGGTTATTAAGAAAGCTTGGAAAATTGTGCGTTTCAATGCAATTCGGCTCCTGTTGTACACACCAAGAAAATAAAAGAATATTTCTGGCAAACAGTTTCATTGGAGCAGCTAACCAAGCGTAAAACCTCAAAATCAACCCCGCGGGTCTCTTTTTACAGCCCTTTGATGAGCTTGTTTTCGAGATGAACTTCTTTTCGACGCTACTTTTGCAAAGTGCTCAAGATGACTTATTTTCAATCGATAAATATATAGTATATATATATGAACAAACGAGGTTTCTAATTCTCAAGTTTCGAGTCGGTAGCTATAGCATTTATATCTCTGTTTGGCAAAAAAAAAGAAATGCTGCTTCTCTCAAATTCTTCACAAGAAACTAATTCTGCATTTGACAAAAAGATAAAATCTATTTATAAAAGGTTTTACAGTTTTCACGCGTTAAAAATTTTAAAAAGTCTAAAAATGCATTGACGTTTCGCCTTCACTTGTGAAAGGCTGATGAAGTGAAAGCGAAACGTCAATGCACTTTCAGACTTTTTGAAATTTTTACGCGTGAAAACCGTAAAACCTTTTACAGATTTTATCTCTTTATCTTGTCTTATCCACGCGGAAGCCTAAAGATTAGTATTAATTTTGCATTTGTATTTGCACTTCTATTCCAACCTTTGCATTTACATTTTTTAGTGGGTGGATTCTCTGGACGAACTAGTGTGGCGTTTCGGTGTTTCTATCGGAGCTACTTCGCAGGGTAGCACTGCTCAAGCTTTCCTGGCCATGCTTAAAAAGTCGCGCTGAATGCAGAAAGCCTCACACTATGCGACTCATTTATGTAGGAGAATGTAGTGCAGTGCTTATTGATATGAGTGCAAGGAAAAAAAGGCATTTGTTGGTCTGTTCAGTAAAGAAAGAAATGGATTTTCTGTCAAACTCTCTTAAAGGTGCCGCGCACAGGTGTTATTTGTTAGTGTTATTTTAGTTTTCAGCATTTGAAATATTAGTCTATTGACTACCATATCTGTCTCTTAACTTTTCTGCATGCTCGTATCATTGTACATTTAATTAAGGCAGTGCTGTGATAGTTCATAACAGTGAATAAATTATTAAGAGCACGATCTTTAGTCTAAAGTTTCCGTCTTATTTTGAGTAAATACTTGGTTATTCAGCAAGTTTTTGTTTAAGTTTTTAGATTTCATATGTGCTTTCTTCTAAACTCGTTCAGTGTGCGTGTTCCCTTAATAATTATAATCTTATGTTAAACGACCTTTCCTGACAAGTTTATTGTCCAGTATATTCATTTAGTGCCCAATATAATGGGCACCCTACTAGACTAGCTCTCGAAAGTTATATCGGGTGTCCATCCACTATTCGACTTTTCTAATACTGTCAACCATGAACATATATTTCATATTCATCAAACTAAGTGAAAAGAAAAATATTGTTATTGAAAGAAATTTAGTCCTTGGAGTGTCGTTCCAGTTTCATTAAATGTTGCTGTTTTTTTGCAAGTGCTTTTTCATAGCTTTCAATATTGGAATAACTTGTCTGCATGTTTCGGACATTGTAATGAATCATTTGCAATAGCTTTGGTACATAATGTACTCTCTTATTGACTTTTCATATCCAAAAACTGGCCTGTACCGGCGGCGGTGTAATGCCTCCATTCTCTTGATATAGCGGATCAGCTGAGCCAATTTGTGAGTCGTGAGCATAACAGCCAGAAAACCACTCACTTGTCACTTTTGAGGGCAAAGATTTTCTTTCAGAATTTGTAGGAAAATCTGCTTTCCTACCCAACCATTTATAATTTTCTTCCCGTAACCGAGGCAAGATTCCATGAGCCAGGCTATCTGCTCCCTCAAGCTCTTGCTCTAATGACAATCGCAATCCCATCGTTTTGTCCACGGCAAAAAGCAAAAAGAAAGAGACGACCGCTGACCACACTGCAATGCTGAAGACCGCTGTTACTTGGTAACCAAGAAATTTAAAACCACCTCCTTTGAGCAAACCGCTCTCATTCGTGTAAAAGTTAAATGGATCGGGCGCCTCAACAAAAAGACCCACGGAAAGAAGGCCCCATGTACCAGCGAAGGCGTGGATTGGGATACAACCAACTGGATCGTCAATACGCATGCGCTCAAGAGCAAGTGTGCCAAGACATCCGGTTGCGCCACCGATAAATCCAATAAGAAGGCTTTCCCAAGGGTCAACAATGGTGGACAACGCTAAAACAACATAATACACAGTTATTTCAAAGTTTTTTTTGCGTTGGGAATGTTAAATTTGATGATATTGGGAATCTTAAACATGATAGTTATGTATGGGTATTAACAATTTTAACAATAAAAAAGGCGCTTAGAACATGCTGAATACAGAACAAATTTAACGAAAGAGGCGACGGGATACATATAATCAACAACGCTTTCTATCGTACCTTGTTTCTGGTTTGGAAGTTGCAAAGAAAACTAAAATTCTTTATCAGAAATGAAAAATTGTTAACTTGCTTGTAGGTCATACGGAACTGCCAGCATCAATGTGAAATCGCTGACATCAGTGCAGCTTGATCGTGACGCTACTGTGCTGTTCGGAACAATAAATACCTTAAACGTTAATTTCATTAATTTGGAAACGATGGCAAAGATAAAAGATTTATCCCTAACGGTGGATAGCTTTACTCTGATGGGGTATAGGTTCGACTCCTGCTTTTTTCAGACTTTCCCGTTTTTTACTTTAACTAGAAAAATGTTTTCCTTAATTTAGTGACGAGTTTATCTTTCTTTAAAACTTGTCAAATCCAAATGAAATTGAAAGAACTTTTATAAAGTCAGAAATGGGGCGTATTCTTAGCATTGTGCAAGTACTATGCTTGGTATCGCTAGACGCTGCAAGGCGTGGTGTCTCCATAATGATTTCTTATGCAACTTTCTTCCATTTTCAAATTAATTTACTTTTTGTTTGTATCCTGATTATTTAATGTGATAGAGCAGAACTATAACTTTAGTTTCTGGTGATGATAACAAACCAAATCAAGTATTTTTAGTCGGTAGGTGTACAGAGTTTGTATTGGTACATAACTCTCGATTTGTACGAGAAACATCTGTTCTGGTACTTACCACTAACACTAACAAGGCCAGAAAGAATCCCAGTAACAAAAACCTCTACCAGGAGTTTGTTCTTGTAATACAGGTAACTTTTTAAGAAAGAAGAAAGAAAAAAGTTATGTTGTTGTCAATGTGTTATATTGTCTTGAACGGGCATTATTTTTAACAATAGATCAAAGTTCACCCAATACTATACAAACAGATTTTATACGGTTAAATGTATGCTGTACATTTGAACCCCGTTAATTCGAACTCTGATAGGAAACGAAAAACAGTTCGAATTATTGGGGGCTCGAGTTAAACGAGTTTGAGTTAAGTGATTTTGTATCTAAGATCGAATCCTGAGGAAACTGGATTTTGTTTGAATTAGCGGGGGTTTCGAAATACCCGAGCTCGCGTAAACGGGGCTCAACTGCACATAGAAATTATCTACACGTTGTAGGAGTAGATAATGTATTTAGCAGATCTTGTTGGTACTGTTGTCAACTAAGCCAACTATACCTTATAATTTTCAAGTATCTACAAAAGGCAGAACTTCGGTATTATGTTCCAACCAATAGCTGGTTGCAAATAGAAATGAAAGAAATTATATAAACTCCGCATCGACTTAGGCTTAGAACAATAAAAAAACGTCCCTTGTATTATGTTTACCTGAAACATGTACTGAAGATTCCGCCTCCAATTGACGCATTGATTGTTACTACCGCAGCCCTTGACGAAGCAAGTAAACAATCAAACAATACGGAAGGTTAACATAATAGCATTATTACGTTGAATATCAAAGGTACAATGAGCATCTTTAACGATGAGGATACGTTATTATCAAATGGACGAGAAAAAGACTTCCACAAAAACCTTTAATTTGCCTTGCACTCATATGAATTTTTTTTCCCTTAACTTTAACAGTAGTCATTATATATTGCAGATGTGTAAACCGTGGACAATTAGTTTGAGATAGTTTGCGGTGCTGGCTACAAATGCGCATGCGCTGTTTCGAATTCCGAAACCTCTTTAAGGGAGAAACAGTCGAAGTCTCTGCACCTTACTAACTTAACGTAATCATTCTCGCAACTCGAAATGGTGACCCCAGCACTTTTGTATCTGAACACCTTTGGCCTACAAATCACAATGCTGAATATAATCTTGGACACTAATCAACTTTTGATAGAATTGATCTATGTATCGTCTACTTAATAAATGAAGAAGTAATCTCTAGTTGTGTTTTCGTCTTCTAAACATTTAAAAACTCACGTACCTAGAAGCGAGTTTCCACTTGACGCCAGTAATACCAAATGTACTGCCACAGTTGAAACCTAACCATCCCCACCACAACATAAACGTTCCCAGCAGAACATTTGTAGGAGAAGCCATTGGTTTGTTTATAGGTTTACCATCAGGACTAAATCTTCCATGTCGAGCTTTGAGATACAACGTTGCCACCAGACCGCTTACACCTCCAGTTATGTGTACGGGCCCGCATCCTGCTATGTCAACTGCTCCCAGTTTGTGAAGCCACCCATCTTTTGCCCAAATCCAGTGAGCAGGAAAACAGTA
>JANVCF010185612.1:6116-18075 GCA_025388745.1 Hydrozoanthus gracilis
GGAAACAAATGAAAAATATACTCAAACGCCAAAAAAACACGAATATTATTTTTGCTTAGTCACAACCTTCATTAACAGCATACAGGAATAAAATCGCGAAGAATGATTCATTATGGGTTCTGGTGGTAAAACAAGTTGAAGTCGTTTGAAACTTAACTTCCTTGTTTAAACAAGTACACTTTTCAAAAAGATTCCTTAAGAGTGTTTCCATATATTGAAACAACTTCGGCAATTTTGGTTGAATACAAATTATTCGGAGAATGTACAGTTTGATAGCTTTACCCCGACAAGCTCCGGGAGATCTAACTGAGATCAAGGTGCTGGTCCTGCAAGCTTGTAGTTTCAACAAGCACTGGTTGTTATATGTGCGACCATCCGTTCCACAAATTGTGGCACGCTCCGCTGGACAGTCGGTTTTACAGCTGCAAATCCTCCTGTTGCCATCTCTGCGGCAGACAGCATACGGTGCAGGGCAAGGAAAAGCACGACAAGGGTCTGCAAGTGATGCAGTATTGCAAAAGTGTAAAAATGAAATCATTGAGGATCACGGCTTCAACAACATCCCACATGCACGAAACAAGACTTGTTGCACAAAGTGCTAGTTCACAGCGGTAAACCTGGAGGCTCTCAAAGCCGACACAGCTAACACACGAAACCTGAGCTTGACATCAAAAGTTTTGCGTCAGTCATTCTGTTAAAAACAATTCTTTAGTGATGAAGAAATTTTTCAAGGAATAATAAATTTATCGATTTACCTTATGTTGTTTAGAAGACGATTGTCTCCTTAAAAAATCTGTAAAACTGAAAAAGGTAAACTTGCGCAAGAAAAACTTCGCACATTAAAGATACAACAGCGCGTATGAACAAATTTTTGAGTACACACAGACTTTTCTTTTTTTATAGTAAAGTAATGTTGGTTATTTAACAAGTTTTCAAAATGACGTGTACGCTGGTTATCAGGAATATAAGCTGTAGGTGCAGGCAACCCACCCTGACACCGGCCTCTTGAGAGGACAGTGACCAAGTTATTAGATCGACAACTTCTGTATCTCATATCGCACTCGTTGTTATACGTCTTATAATCCGAACCGCAGACGCGGTCGATAGCCACGGGACAACCGCGTGGGCACTGACACACGGCTTTTCCCCGAGAAGCTGTGCATTTTGAGTACGGTGATTTACAAGGGCTAGGAGAGCAAGGGTCTAAAAGAAGAAACCACATGATAAGGTTAGCTAACCCTTACTAGCTAGGTTTGATTTCTAGATCAAGAGTTAAAGTAATTTTCTTCTCGCTTCTCTCTGCTCCAACGAGCTTCTCCTGCTACGCAATATTGCATATTTTGAATTATTACATTATACTATGTTGCGTAGCAGTGTTGTTGATGTTATTTTGTAGTATACACTGCATTGTATTGTTTTGCAATGTGCACTTTCTTTTAATTTGATTTGTTTTAATATGCAGCGCTGATTAAAACAACTTTTGGAAAAGTCAACATTATTGCATTACAATTTATTGTACTGGAAAGTACTAAATTGAAATACATTTAATCGGAGTACGAAGTAGTAGAGCATTTCCGGCATCGTATAATGCTTTCTGGTAATGCTGCTATATTGACGTTATTTGTTTCCTTATTTTCGACCAAGTATAAAATTAAAACTTTGAGATGTTTAAAAAACCCGCTTCACTCCTTCATTTCATTGCATTGCAATAAAATAGTATTAAATTGAAATTTATTGCACCGGAGAAATGAGGAATGCACTTATTCGCACTCTTTCGCTTTGCAATGAATTGTTTTTCATCGCTTGGCATTATATACCGCCCATAATTAGATTCAAATATTGTGGTCTCAATTTAAGTGTAGTGCATAGCTTTAAAGTATTTCTATTAAGAAAAAAAGGTTAAACACTGTAAAGCATTAAAATTTGTTGTGGTGAAACGGAGTGTCATTTATCGCGCTGCATCGAATTGTAACCTAGCTTTTTATCATTGTGTTCCAATTATTTCCATCGTGTTGCGTTACAACTCCTCAAAAAAAATTCTAAAACTTTGTACATAAATCACAATTTGAACTTCCAAGATTTTGCAAAAAAGAAAGAATGTTAAAACAAAACCAAATTGTAGTCAGTAGTAGAGCGGGGTGATTCTTAACAGATACATGGGACTTTTACAAGATAATTTCTTATAGACTCCAGAATTGTTGGAAAAAGTTCGACTTGGAATCCCAAGTAAATCGAAGACTCTGCCCAACTGCTGGCCATTGAGACACAAGATTCTTTTTAAGAAATTGAAAAGTGTCAAACTTAACAGAGAAAAATGACTAAACTATGAAAAAGGAAGGCGAAAAAATTTTCCATGGGAACAATTCTTTCACTAGTTACTTTCAGCAGCTATCCATGAAACCAACACATCTCTTATTTGATTGACGTTTGGGGAATAAGGAACCAAAAACTTGAAATACAACCAGCGAAGTCATAAACGATAAGCAAAAATGAGGGTTTAGAAGAGTATGAACAATTATGCATTGCAGCTGTGAACTGCAAGTTAATGCCGAGAGAGCAATATTCATTCTTCCCCATGAAAAGTTTTCGGTAATACTAAACACTTTGTAATTTGGAAATACACAATTGCACAAGGCTGCAACGAACATGCAAGAAGGGGTGCATTGGTAAATTTTATTCATTATAAGAAAAAAGAAAAAAAAATTAAAGGACAGGGCCGGCGTAGCTGCCTTTATATTCTAAGTCATTAACTCCGGATTACAAACGTTTTGGAAAAATCTTTAAGGATGCAGTTTTTAAACCTGTTGCTTATCGCTGGAAAAGGCTTACAAATTAAAGCATTTCATGCTTTTGAAATTTGACAAGCGCAAATTATTTGATTGTTTATTCAAGCTATGTTCGAGTCGTGCTTTACAAGAAAAGTATCCAACTTTGTCTGCCTTATTGGAGGAAAAGATCAAAAGAGTCATAGTTTCTCCTCCTCTAAGTTCTAAGCTTTTTTTTGGATGTTTTGCTGGCGTTTACATCTTGCGATGTCATCCCTTTTTTTGTCATTGGTTTTGGCTCTGTTTTGGGTAAAAGGTGTTGAGCGCATTTAAACCATCATTCCATTTTTTCAAGTCAATTTTTATTTTTCCTGAACGTCGTAAGCAAGGTACACTTTAAATGATAATAAAAAACCTTAAGGTAAAGTGACTTACCTTGGCATTCCCCTCTTGATCTGAAAGTAATCTGTTTATTGGTTGTACAGGCTGTACGTTTCAAATTACACAGGTTTCGGTAAACCTTAAAGTCCGAGCCGCATACGGGGTCTGCTGTTTCTCGACACTCGGGACATTTGCACCTGGCCGTTCCCCTGTCTGCGACACAGAAGGCGTAGGGGGCATCGCAGGTTTTTCCTGCGCAGACATCTAGCAGAAGGTTAATGAATTAACGTCAATGCTAGAATCATGCCATTTCATTTGGCCTCAATTAGATAAATCATTAAACTACAAGTAAAATAATAATAAACATAATCATTATATATGTATAGCTAGATAGATAGACAGCTAGATAAATCGATAGATACGAAGGTAGATAGTTAGATAGATATATAGATAGATAGATAGATAGATAGATAGACTGACAGAAAGGCAAAAAATTATTAATATATTAATAATAATAATAATATTAATACTATTACTAATATTAAATCTTGATTAAATGGTGAATTTGGTTTACTGAAATAATTTTCAGATTCCTAGCCATCTTTTATACCTTTAAAAAACTTCGAACTCAAGCGTTTAAAAGTGTTAAAATCAACTTTCTCTCTCTTAAAAAAAACTGCTTTTTCATCTGAGATAGAGATTTTACAAACGACTTTTTTCTTCTTGATTTATTTCAATTTTTTAAAAGATGTCTAAAAACAATACAGTCAAAACATAAGTAGACAGATACACCCGTCTACCATGCTAAAAATGGTTTTAAACAAACCAAAACCGCTCTTTTCTTGAAAACCACTGCTTGAAAAACGTACAAAGTGACCCTTCATTTTCTTGTCTTTTTCTTCTGTCTCTAGTAAATTCTCTAAATGTCCTTTGTTTCAACAAATTTTGAAGTTTACAATTTTTTTATGTTTATGTTTTTAGTTTTTAAAAGATAAGGGCCGACTCACAAACAACGCTTACCTCTACAACGTCCATTGTAATCGCGCCTTATATTGACATTCGACTCACAGGCTGAGAGCTTTAAGTAGCAATGGTTATTGTATGTCTTGCCGTCCGATCCACACACTGGTTGAAAGTTTGTTCTACATACGGGACAGCTACACGTGGCTTCTGCTCCATTGGACTTGCAAATAGAATACGGAGCTTTGCATGGTCTCCGACTACAGGGATCTGAAAGAAAAAAGAAACCCTAATGGAACAGACTTTCAAGAGAAAGCACTTCAATCATCAACTTTGTAGACTAGATAACCGTCTTACTGAGTGAGCGGATAGGTTCATGATAAGCACATGTATTCAGAAATATTTAATTTATTGTTCTTTATCCAGATCGCTCTACTCATACGGTTTGACATTGTTAATCTATAGATTTTTAACCCATTTTGAAAACGAACAACATAATCAAAGATTGGAGGAAAATCTAAATTTTCACATAAGCAGTGTTTTAAACTGAAGAAGTATAAACAATTTAATGAGAACAGTTTTTTAAGTCTTATATGATGTTTGGTTTAATTTTCTGTAGTTGCATTGAAGATTGAAATTTGCGTTATCTCTTAAACAGTGAGATGATAGGCCACACAGATCAACTTTGCATAATATGGCTCAGTTTTGAGGTCAAAATTGCCCTTTTGTCATCCTTGTGTAAAACAGAAAAAAATTCAAAAGCAACAAATATCTTTAATTCAAGAATCTCATCATTCTTTGAGTCCTCCCGACATCATTCGACTTTCCTCAACAGAAACCTTAACTTTTAGCGAGCGTTTGCTTAGAAGTTCGTTTCTTTTGTTTAAGGCTGCTATTTGAATATAATGACATATTTTACTATCATGCATAAGCTGTAAGTCTTCCTTTTATCGTGGTAATGGGGCTAACAATAATTTACAATCATTTTTTCCTAAACTTTTTTAAACACTCACTCAACTCAGTTGTGTCACATGCAGTCTGGCTGTGATTTAACAGTTTTTTCTACTTTGGTGCGATTTTTACATGTACGTACGTATTTAAGCACGCACGTAAGCACGTAAGTATAAATGCAATGGTAGAGCGCTGCTGATTGGCTCTGTAATTGAACTTGACCAATAAACGAATGCAGCAAAAGAAGAAAATAAAAAAATAGTCTTTTGCAACAAAGGATGTTTGATTAAGACCTAAGTAAGTACAAAACACGATTACAAGCATCTCGTTTGTGCAAACTTGAAACGAATAAAACCGGAGAAAGAGAAAAGTGCGTAGAAAACCGGAGGACATTTAGATTGCCAAGGTGAAACCTTGTGAGTTTGCTCGATATGTAATGATTTATGCTTCTATGTACTTGCGAATTGTCCTGCATGTGTTAGTAAAAGAAATCATATAAATCCGATCATGTTCCTTTTGGAATTCAAAGACTTTCAAAAAACAGGTTTTGTGCTATCTACACCGTCCTATTGAAAGGATTTTGTACGTGAATTTCGGTTACGTTTGAGCTTTCAAATTTACTCAACAATAAAATCAACAAGTTCGCTTTCACATCACACGAAACATTTTAGATATTTGATGCTGTGGGGACATTCCTAGCCAAGGTAATTTTTTATTTCTTATAACCAGGGCCGGGATTCATTTCTATATACGCAAAAACTTGCAGTGATTGTACAAAATTATTAATTGATTTTTTAGTTTCAAATTATTAGCTTAGATCAGCATGTTTGTAACAAGATATGACTTGTTGTGATAATTAGTTATAACTTTAAATACAATAACCCAAATACTTAGAACTGCGTACTTATAGTTAGTTATGATTTGGTTTGATGATTAATCATTATTTTCAAATACGTGGCAATAGCTCAGATCATTTAGATCCGCGTATTTTACCCTTTAGAACGATGACCCATTACTAAAACGTTTGTAATTTAAAGTAGCGTCAACCGACTAAAGGTTAAGTTACAATTTCGGAAAATAAGTAAAGATGTCTTGTCAATTAGTTCTATGATTAGGAAAAACAACATCAATGTAATCAACAATTTGAAGTCATTGGCGTCTTGTGGTAAATCAAATTTAGCATGAATTAATTTTTTCATTATTGAGATATGAGACAAGAAGGTTTCCCCCCAGCTCGCCATCTTTCATCCATAAAGAAGCGAACTGAGGGCATTTATTTGCAACAATAAAAAGAAACCGACTTTACCTTATAAGGAAATAAACATTGAACACACTGAACGTACCCTTGTCAGTTAGCTACCTCTCGTACGAAACATGCTCATGCAAACACAGGGACCTTATCTTTATCCATTTAAACCGCTTCTTCTTATCACTGAGTTGAAATATCAGGCGAATATCTTAGAGCGAATGTGTAAACCAAGTTTGAGACAGATTAGACTTTAGAATGTCCTCATTTTAGGTAGGTTTTGTTTATGTTTCAGTTGGGGTCAGTTTCTAGTTCAGGGTTTTCTCTTTGATTTTTTTGTGGATTTTAGTTACCTATAAAGGTTTGCAATTTTTTCCTATTCCTTCTTTTCATACTCTTTCTTTAGATTTTTTTGTTTATTTTCTTTTCATCTGTGCTACAAAAAGGTGTCATTGAAAACAGCCCCTTTTCTAAGAAAAACATCTTTCGAAATAAATAGTTGTCTATATATCCACCATTTATGGAGAACAGAGAACAACCGTTTTGAACATACAGCTGCAGAGAGGTAAAAATCCTGTTAGAACTCTTTTACGACCATGAAACTTTTGAAATTTTTGTTTCTGAGGTTTGATGCCGGTGACTTGAAAAAGAATTCGATGATTATAATTATGAAGTGTTTCGTGAATAAGCAAACCTTATTGATTACCCTGTGTTTGTCTCAGTAAGAAATCTATTTATACTATGAGCTTCTACCAGATCCTGATCCAGACAAAACGACGTCCTTTGTTCTCACAGAGATGGATGGCCTCGATTGCAGGTATCTATGAATGGAAGTTATTATGGAAAAGTCAGACGTGCGAAAGTGCTTGTGCAGCGAGGTTTTGCGCTATCTAACCTTCCTAACTTAGGTAAACAAAAAGCAAACACTACGCTAAATTCCCAGTTAAATAATTAGAGATTTGTTTCTTTCGAATCATCCAGACTCGGTCCACAGGCGTACCACACGAAGTGTGCACTCAGTTTACAGTTGCATATTAATTAAGCTCTCTTTGTCACTGTTACTAACTCGCACTGAATTCGTCCTCGTAACCTCCTCCCGTAGTACATAGGCTCTTAAATATAAACTATCATTGCTTTGTGGTGTGTTGCAAGCTTGAGCTTGGCAAGAAAGTTAAGGGTTTTTGGGAGTTTGAAGAAGGTTTTTGGGGATCGGACCGCGAGGAAGCGAGATAATAGGAAAAAAATCGGCATTTCTTTGACTTCATCAACAACGGAAAAGGGCCAGAACTTAACTGCTGCCAGATGGCATTCCAACTGTGTATTGTTTTTCGAATCCACCAAACTCTTTCAAATCCTCCACAAATTTTCAAAGCTCTGAACATAAACTGATGATCATTTATTGTGACCTTTGTTTAGGAGTATGCGTACTACGGGAGGTTACGAGGACGAGTTCAGCGCAAGTTAATATACTGACAATAACAACAAATCTCTCAATAAATTACAGAAAAATATTACATGGGAGACTACCTGCGTTTGGCGAAGCTAATCAAGGCAGGTTGTTTGTGGACACGTCTACACTTACATACTATAACTGCAAGAGAGCTCAATTAATTACAACCGTTAACTGAACGGGTAGCCAGCGTCGCAGACTGTCTCAACCTCCAGTATAGTAATGATACAAATACCATATATATACCGGAGGTTAGATAGTCTGCGGAGCAGGCTAACTTCGGGTGGTAAGCCTGTGCTGGGTCACTCGGATCATGGCGGTAAAAATCATTCATCTGGGCTCGATCCCCGGCCTTTTCGACGATTGAACACTTGAGCGGGCGTTCTTTCGCCACATCGTCCGTTAACAGGGACGTTAATCCTTCGTTGACCCCAGCCATTATACTTCGTTCAAGAAGGGTAGGCTGTACCGGCAAATAGATAAATGAATAACGAATAAATCCAAAAGAAACGCACTCTATTTTTCAAGTCTGATTTATTATACTTTTTGTTCATCTTTTTGTACAATAAGTAATCGCACTTGGTTTGAAGATAAAGGAGAAATGATTGTATCATGACCAAATTAGTTTCTACTCAATATTGAATGTGATTGCGCTACAAGAAGAATGTACAGATTCGAGTGCGCAAAGGGTAAATCTGTTGTATTTTGACAAATGTAGCTTGACAGAAAAAGTATCAAGGTTTTCAATAGAAGCTGTTTTACTTTTATTTGGCTTTAAATTAATAGCGACTAGATATGACTAGCAGGTAGAACAAAAGCTACTCGAATACTCAGTGTAGAGAAAAACGTCAAAAATGACTTAATCTAAATCATGCTTCTCAGAACTGTTGTACAAGAATGTTGTCTAAAAAATCAAGACTTAAGTTTAGTAGCACTAGGTATTTCAAAGAGTGGAATATGATTATGTGAGTTTAGTCAAAGTTTGAAGTCTTTATGTAGTATTTTAGCATAGACAAATTTCAAGCATGCTTTCTACTACGAATAACATTATTAGCATTTTTATGAACACATGCAATACTAGAATGTTGTAACTAAAGCAAGAGGAAAATGATGAAACAGAGATTAATACAAAGCCATTTTATGCAGTATTTAAATTGGTTGTAAAATTATTTTATATGTAATACCCCAAGAAAGAATTCCATAGATTAAAAACGAATAAGTTAATAGGTTTACAACGACAGTTATTGCTGAGGTAAGGAAACAAACAACATTTTGGTATTCCTCTAGAACCACAGTGATCATTTAACAACGACTGAGCAAATGTGTCTCTACATCAAAAATTGACAAGCTTGATCATAAAACGTCCTTTATTGCATTGGCTACTGTAACAGCATCGAATAAGTACCTCAATTTCCAGCAATCGCCAAGTAACATAAAAAATTCAAAAGAGAAAAATATTCGTTCAAAACATTAAACTATGCAACTATAAGCTTGTATTTCGGGGCGGCTTTTGGTAACAACTGTTCTGTGTTGAAATATTTAAATACTTTTGTCATTTGTTAGATTGAACATTCGTACTGTGGCAATACGAACTAATCTCAACTTGGTGCTTAGACATCAAGACCCAAATGTTTCAACAATCATGAAGAAAGTCGGCACCCTGTCACGTGCTTAGAGAAGTGCCAGAAAAGACCTCTTGCAGCCGTTATTCCAAAAAAATATATCTGGACTGATGTGCCCACCTTATACACCTACCTAAGGAGATTAATCGGCAATAAAGAGCTTTGGAAATCTTATCAACTCCTTGGCCTTTTGTCATATTTCAATTCTAAACGTTTCGAAAGAAGCTAGCTAAAAGCTAATCCAACCGTACAAGAATTGTGTTTGCGCAAGTGTACTGACATTTCACTTGTTCTTTTGAGTAACGCTGAACTGACAAAAGACATACTAAAATATTTGGCTTAGGATTCTTTCTTGAATCCTTATAGGCCATACACACAAGCAATACAACTGGCAAAAACAAGAACTTACCTACGCAACGTCCTTGCGTTGAAACTGCGTTGTACTTGTTCCGTCGACAAGATTCATATTTGAGAAAACACTCGTTAGAATATGTCCTGAAGTCAAGTCCGCAGACTCGAGAGACGACCCGGGAGCAGCGCCTTCTGCAGCCACAGATGGCTCTCCCCCTCACTGCACGACATTGCTCGTACGGTTTCTTGCATGGATTTGGGAGGCAGGGATCTATGAAAACAAGAACACAAAAATAGCAAGTGATTGCCTACCTAGAGCCATGTTTCTGTATTGCAATAGAGACAGTTTCCTTTTCACGAAAAGGTGCTAAATTGCTTTTTGTCAAGATGCATGAATAAACGGAAACAGCTAGTGCCTTTAGAGAAGCAATTAAACTGTAGGATTTGGTTTTGTGGAAAGCCTTTTTTAGTTGCTTTCATGCTTTGCTTTTGCTTTCAAATCTTTTCATAAAACGCTTATCGTATTTCATTTTGCTTTTTGTTGGATTTCGACGGTTTTAAATTTATCAAATATCGGCTTTCTTTCTCCTAATATTAATACGTTTAACTCTGTTTAATTAATTGTACCACCATTTTACCCCCAACTCGAAAGGCAGAAATTTCTTTCGAATTACCTGGGCAATTTCCTTGTGAGCGAACGGTGAGCTTTTTATTCTGTCGGCAGGAAGCGACTTCCATCAAACATTGGTTGTCATAGCTCTTGAAATCAGAGCCACACACTGGGTTGAATGAAGCAGAGCACTGACTCGGGCATCTACAGATGGCTTTTCCTCGCAGGGCTGTGCATGTTGAAAACGGTTGTCTACAAGGTGTAGCGACACAAGGATCTAGGATGAAAGGAAGCAGAGAATATTAGTTTAAACCCGAACCACCACTAGCATCTAAGGAGGCTAAAATTGAAGTGTTGGGCTCGCTATTTAGCCTAAACAACTTATTCATGAAGTACGAGGCAGTTCTTACACTCTAAAAAAAGCCAACAATTCGATACTATATCTTGTGAATGGTCGATGAGCAAGAGATGCAGGAAAGGAAAAGCGTCTACTGTTGACAGAGAAAGTCAGCCATCTAAAACTTAAGTGGCGGTTTAAAGCTAGGAAAATATTGCTGCATTGTGAACAACACCGCATACAGAAATATTTTTTGTTACTAGGCTTGAAAAAGGAAAATAGTAAAATAGTACAGTTCTTGACTGCTAATCTGTTTCACTGCACAGCAATTGCTATCATTATTGTTATTAGTAATCTTATTATTTTTATCATAAACTCTAAAACTTGAAGAATTTAATATAACAAAAACAGTTTGTCGATGCTACCCCACTTTGCTCAATGTATGCTCTTGCGAGAAAGCTATTCTAAAAATTCTGCATATCCGCTTCTTTCAAGCAACTCTTTCAAGGCGAAACAGGAAATCGCCACGACCGTTTGTTTTAAAACATATCATCTGTCTGTTTTTATCTCAAAAAGTAAAGAAGTTAAGAAAAGCATGATGATAACATCGTGATAATGAAAATAATAATAATAATGATAATAATAATAATTATTATTATTATTAATGTTATTAAGTTAAGTCTTTCTTACGAAAAGTGTTTTTAAGTGTTTCTGAAACGAGACGAGTTGTGATAGCTCTCCCGTTTGAGCAGGTAAGGTATTCCACTCTGTAGAAGCGGCAAAATATTAATGATAATTGGTATAAACAACCATAACAAGAATAGTTTTTTTAGTGCAAAAGTAGCCGCTGACCTACACATCGCCGTCTGTAAAGTATCCTTAATGCAGTGCCAGTCTCACACGCTTTCCGCTTCAGCGAACAAGCATTTAGATAGGTCTTGTAATCTGAACCACACACTTCGTTCTTTACAGTTGGACAGTTCGTTTCGCATTTGCATACAGCCTTCTGCAGAACCCGCTTGCATACAGCGTATGGTGACTTGCAAGGATTCGGTGAACATGGATCTGTTAAGATCAAGGTAAGCATCTTTACATTTCCTGCATAGGTAATACTTAAAACTGCTAATAATTTAATATTTTTACTCTCCAACAGTACTCGGAATGAAAGAGTACGTTTTACAATAGATTAACAAACTTTTTTTATTGTCAGCCCGAAAGGGATCACCAAACACTTTTATTCAGCCCAAATGATAAGAAAGAAATTTTTATCGGCGTCTTGTTTTCCC
>JANVCF010185624.1:0-10418 GCA_025388745.1 Hydrozoanthus gracilis
GAAGTCTGGCAAAATTCCAAGTTTTTACAAACATTTTGTACGAGATGTTTTAGGGACTGCCTTTGTCTGATGAACCTTATTTGGCAGACAAGTGATAAAATCAGCAACAATTTGCTTGCAGAAAGTCAAACTTGATACTTCTGAGGTATTCGTGGTGTGTCTGTTGGTTTAATGTTAGCAAGGAAGGCAAAAATGTAGCACTGCGTTTTCTCAAAATTGCGTTTCTCGAGCGTCAGTTCGTCCATCACCAGAAATTACCTACATTTTATAATTTCTGTGATTGCCAAGTTTTCTCTGTTGATCTTGGTTGACAAAAAAGTAAAGGAGCAGACAATGTTAGCGGCAGAAACACTATATTCGGATTTAGCCTTTCCAAATATGATAAATAGTAAAAATAAAAGACTATAACTACCTTTGTCTGATTAAAATTCACAAGAAATAACAGTGATATGGAAAACCCTATTAAATCATTGTGCAACAATCTTAGAGTACACTTTCCTTGTAAAACTGGTTATATACGGATTGACGTTCAGTAATAAGGCAAAAAATAAACTTAGCGACTCTTTCAAAATCTGTTTCCATGAACCTCACCACCTTAAGATAAAATCGAACATATTGATTATCGCAGCAATTCTTCAGGTTCTATTAAATAAAAGGCATGCAGAAATTACTGTAAAAAACTAGCTATTTCAACAAAACGTATCCCTTTCATTTCCTTGTCAAAAACAAATGCTAATATAAAAATAACAATATGCAAAACGATAAATTATCAATTGATTCAAAATCGGAATACGATCAATATGATATAAAAATATATTACTTTGTGCGGCACGTACGATTTATGAGGTGTATAACAGAAAGCACTACATGCAAAAACACAAATAACAATGTTTGTTTCAGAATTCTAAGTGTGGTTTTCTGTAGACCATTCTAAGCATCTTAAATATTTTCTGTCCACAGATGATTCATTTCTTCGTCGTCACGTAGGCAGTCTCTGAAACCGTGGTGACTTCATGCAGTGGCTACGAAGCCATTTGATTCTCTGAAAAGTTTAGGCTTTCTGCGGAGTCTGTTAATGGAGATTTCGCGTCTGAAAGAAGAACAGACAAGATTGTCACTCATTTGTGACAGTTATGAACAGATAGATAACCAGCAGCCTTTTTTTTGCCACGGACAAGTTTGGTTTTAAAAGTTAACCCTTATCCTACTAAAATCGGTTTCGATTGAACTAAAAAATGTTCTTACTTTAAACAAAACCAGTGCATGAAAACCTTTAAAGTGACTATTAATTTTCTTTGTCTTTGGAACCAGATATTGAAAATTTCCATTACTGTAATATTGATGAGATTTTATTACTTTGGTTTTTAAAAACTCGGCAAGATAAGGGCTAATTGTTGATTAGTTTTTTTTGCAAAAGACTCGTTTGCCATCGAACCAACCATGCATTAGTTACATGTCTTGACAACATCTTGACTCAACCAAGGTTTTAACTTCGTGTGAAAGCCAAAAAGAAGACTTCTCTCTTTTGGACACCAAGTAGACTAGCTCCCCCCTTAAAAATGAGTTGAAGACTGCACAGCTTTGTTTCGAAATTGCGGACCGTGTTGGAACTGGGGACTAAATTTTTTTTTCTCTTTCAACAGATCAATATAACAAAAAAACGTACTTAAGAAGATGTTTGGAAAAGACACACATTTAGAATTTGAATACTTACAGTCATTTGACGCGGAATCCTTTGACCGACGTGTCTTGCATCTAGTGTGAACCAGAACCGCACAAAGAACAAGCAGGACAAAAGACTCAACAGCAATCGTCACAATAAAACCATTTGTTTTGGAGCCATCATCGCCTAGAAAAAAAGAAAACAAGCTTTTAACAAAATCCGTTTCCTTAACAGAATCCCACAAGAATAGTGGGCGTACAAAACAAAATGACTGAGTTAGCGGTTCCAATGTAAAATTTTACCAAGATATTACCTTATAAGGTTAAAGACTGTAACCGCGAGAACAGAAACTTTAGAAAAGATACACTTAAGGTGATCCCTGGAAAACTTAAATTCTTTTTTCGGAGAATCCTTCTTTTCATACGATAAACAAGGAGTAGGTTCCAAATATTTGTAGCAAAAAGTGTTATACATGTAATTTGACACGGCATATTTCGTGAATACCTAATGGACAGGATTTCCACTTCAGATTTGAGCTACCCGGCTGTCACCATTAGCTCATTAACAATATTACCATATGATATTTCTAATAAAAAAAATCCTGAAGGGCTGCTAAAAACACATATACATTTCTAAAACCTTAAGGTATGAGTAACAGATTTTTTAACGAATCATTTCTAATAAATGTTTATATATATACTAACCTCCTGAGCGATCTTGGGTACCTGGCGACACCCTAATTACTGGGTTTGTACACGAGCAGGTGGTTTCATTGAAGATCTTTCCTTTGCGCCTACATCTGCTTTCCTCACCACTGTTGCATTGTAGGACACATGCACAGACCTCTTTGCTCCAAACCTACAGAAAATCATCGAGAAAAACGCAATTAGTTAGCATTCTCTTTGCGCTTTCTCATTGGATGACATTATGCAAAAAGTTTTGTCAGGTACTACAAATATTACATCGTTTTTTTTTTCTAACCTCGAGTTTCATTTATTTAATATTTTGTAACAAGGATTAAGAGAAACTGAAAATCGTAAAACAAAACTAGAATTTTAAAACAGTTGTATCTTTATGTTTCGAGACAAAAAAAATTAACGGTAATTCTTATGGCAAATGTACAAAACAATCTGTTCTCACCTTTTGTGAGCCGCATGACTGAGGAGGACTGCTGCACTCGCATTTGCATTTTCCGCGGTTCCATTTAAACCCATTTGAGCAGGTTCCTTTTGGTGGATCATTGTTGTTGAAGAGACATTGACACTCACAGTTTCTCTGGCTCCAAATCTGGTAACTTGGATGGCACTCTTCTGGTTTCGTAACACAGCTTGAGCCACACTTCGTATGGTTTTTCTCTATAAACGTTTTCTGTTGACCGGTGCTAGGGTTTAGCGCAGGAATGAAAACTTCCGTGTACTCCGTAGCCACGCATTCCCGCTCTGAGGGTTTTGTATTGCCGATAGATCCTCCACAGCGGTGAAGTTGCACGAAAAACGGGAAGAAACCATATTTGGGGTGGTCCAGCGGTACTAAGGTTGGTCGCGCGCGACAGAACTCGGGCGGTAGGCTACTTGTTCCTGTGTAACCGGAGATAAGACGTGTTAAGTGCCAGATTCAACGTGGCTCAAACTAAGCCGTAACTACATAATCGCTCAAATAATTGAACAAATCATTACATTTGAAAACACTTATTAGAACATAGCATTCTTACAAGCAAGAAAATAATTTTTTTGGTTTTGCTTTATTTTTCTTCGCATATAAACGCAAAGCTTGTTTCGTGTTTAAATTATCTTACAGATACCAGGTTTTAGAATGCTTGCTATCGCTGAAGTTTATAGAGGGCTTCAAAATGTTTGCTTTTGAACTCAAGTTTTTATGACAAAACAACTGACCATCGCTAGTTTTCATATTTTATCAACGAGTTGTTGTAAAGAATAACAAGCTTTTAGGGCAAAGAGTTTTCAGTCAATACACAAACGCAATTATAATTCGAATCTATTTGTGCACGCACACATGTTTTGTGTTAGGTAAGATGCGTACGTTTGGACACGGAGAGTTAGGTTATCAGTCCTTTAACATGATATTCAAAAAATTCTGATATCTGATATGTGTAGCAACAATATGTAATCCGGCATTGTTAGCTTTTCTTTATAAGTTTATTGCTTTCTTAGAATGCTTTGAATTCATTTTTCTACTCATGTTCGTTAGGTTTTTAGTTTTTTCAATATACTCATTCTGTACTGCTGCATGCATGCATATGTGTTACATTAAATACAACAATGAATTCAATTTCCATGAGAGTCATTAAAGATTTTTACTCAAACGTGGACGATAACAACAAAGTTGTTGACTGAGGCACATGATATGTGATCATTCCGTTTGGTCCTAACTTTTACAACTAGCTCCTAGTTGTTGCTGAAACAATGAAAACCTTTTTTTAGTTGCCTATCCCAAATAATTGGCACAGGAGAGGTTTATACTGTGTCTTTAAGGGAAAAGGTCAAAACAATGGTACTTCCTAGGAACCGAATTTAGGGGGGTGGGGTATTATGTGCCGCCACCAAACACCTTTTTTCAAAAAAGCTGAATTTCAGGAGCAAATAGCAAGTTTAATAAAATTTATATTGAAAAAGTACTTGCACCAACGTCTTCTTTGTGGAGAGAAGGGTCTGCACGTGCACCTGGTGCACCCCCCCCCCCCCCTGCGTACGCGCCTGTAAACCAACCTGTGTTATTCTTATCAGCTATAGAACAGTTATGTTGTCGAATGTTTTTAATGACATGTGAATGGATAGCCTAGAATTAGAAACAATATAAAAGTAAACCCTAAGGTAGTGGTTAACAGCAAGATAAACAATTCATCTACCCTAAATGAAACCATAGAGAACAGGATTGTAAAGTCGTAATTCAAAATGTCATAGGTACAGATAACTGCAGCCTTGCAAAAAAGCCCAAAAATGAAAACAGTCCACATAGTTAAGGCCTGTTTTCAACCTTTGCATATATATGCACGCCTACCTCTTACTGTTTTTGTTGGCATATCGAGTTCTGGTCAGACTTTCAGGACTACCGCCGATGCTTTGATGCTCATCTTTGCACTTGAATTTTCATATAGATTGTTGTTGCAGTTTACTAGTACTAAGTTTGATTCACGATTGCTAAGCCTTCGCAAGAATTGTTATTTACTTTGAACTAAAACAGGGTTCGAGTCACTGCAGTTTGAGTTAGCAAGAGTCCACTGCACAAGCTAGTTTCCAGCAATATCAGCGCTACTTACTTCTGCAGTTAGGAAACCCATAGTAACCCGTCTTGCACCTTGTACATTTGCGGCCAATCACGTTCGCCTTTCATCGACATTGCCCACCAAACGGTTCGCACTGCCTACTCACAGAACCTTGTGGATGACAATCACAGGCCATTGCCCCATCATTGAAATGACTTGTTAAAGAAAACAATGATTTTTTGCAAAATGGTCGAGCACTCGGTTTTAAATTGAAATGGTCCTTTCCGCAGTTGTCAATAAACATCCTGGATAAAGACTTTGCACTGGCTTCAAGTACATCTGGTGTAAACTTGTCTTCAGGTATTAGCATCACAGAACCCTGAATTTGGTAAGGAGAAATTTTACAGACAGTACTACATCAACTGCCAAGCTAATGATGTACGAAGTAGCTCCTAGTCCTAACTATCTTTCCATTACCTTGCCCTAGATAGAAATTGGGTCAACACGCAAGGTAAAAAAGACTAATACTGATACTCTACCAACTGAGAACCAACAAGGTTAGCCGTAAGCTAGTCGTGGGAAATAAGGACGGTAAAGAGCATCATATACAAAGTAACGAGTTCAAACAACTCACAAGTGCCTAAACAGAAAATATGCAAGTCAAACTTTAGGTTTTGATATCTTACACTAGTTTGAAGACTTTGCTTCAGCAGCACTTGTGCAATGGTCAGTGTCTCAGCTTTCAAACAGTGTTTAACGTCCACTAGTACTTTTGAAAATATTTTACGAAAAAAAAACATTTTCAAAATACATGGTAAAAGCAATAACATGTTATTGCGTTAGCGAATTAGGGTCGGTCGAATGATTTGAACCACAGACATTATTTAGTTTAGCCATATCTAGAAGGTCACAGATGTTAAGGTGGGAATGGAAGAGGCCAAAAATTCACCAAACTTAGCCAACACTTACAATCCATGCAGAGTAACCACTTGGAACATCCATTTGTAAAGTTACAGCAAGTCTTTCAATGTCAAAGAGGTAAGATCCATCAACATTTCTTAAGGCTGTGCGACAACCAGATAAATTCGGACAGTACTTGAAGTCTGCTGACCCTCTGTATACGCGACTAGCAGTGACGGTTGCAGGTGTTTTAAAAGATGTGTGATGTGACTGATAATAATGGATTACCATAGCATATTTTCCAAATTCTGGTACTCGCATGAGCTGATAGAACTGAGTCTGTAAAATAATCATTCGCCCACTCAGACTCAAATTCATTCATCATTAATTTGGAAATAGACTAGAGAGCACCAAACTCATGGTTAAGAAAAAGCGCAGTGATCGGGTAAAATACACTTTCAACTCATTTCAACAAAAACATCCTATCTTAGATGTACAGGGTTCCTGCAGCTCAGTCCCTCTCAAATTTAAGACCTTCTTAAAAATTCTTAAACTCTAAGACCTGTTAGACGACGTCGCGTGGTTGAAAGTCGTACCCAGGCTTTTTCCACTGATTTGCACGTTAGGCGTAAAGGAACGAAAACTTGTCCGATTGAGTAGCACAAAACTCAGTGAATATCTCAAGAATAGTACATATAACTTACTGTGACTCCTATTGAGCAACACATTTTAATTTTTTTCAAATTTAATGCCTTTTAAGGCCTCAGGGAGCAATTTCACCAAGTATAAGACCTTTTAAGGGACCTTAATTCTGCAAGGAGACTCGTAATGTTCTTTAATGTTTCACGGGTTTCCTGTTACACATATAAACACAAGTCCTCTTTTCTCAAAAATATCGATGTACCCACAACATCAATAGCTCTGGTGGTTACTTACCGGCCCCTGTAAGTACTTCGGCGTAGCGTCAGGATCCACAATGTTAGGTGTTATTGTATCCTTTGGTGTTGGGTACTGTGATGCAATGCACTTACTGCCTTCTATAGTACAAAGAAGACTGGGCTTTACATAGCCCAAGTTCCACTCTTCCAGCGGAATAGCTGTGACTGAGTCCTAACGAGCACAAGATAGCATTTCTTAAAGTTAAGAGGAGTTGCATTACTAACTCATAGTTTAACATGAAAAAGAACAGGAAAAAGAACGCCATTGGTCCTCGTTAGAGTCAAGGATGTCATTGCTATTCAAATGCTCTGCGACGAACGATGCAGTAATCTTCCCATTGAGTAGTGAAACCACAATTTGTTTGGAGCAGGTCAATTTGTGGGTTCATTGTTACACTGACTTGCAATAATAATTATGTTACCAATGGAGGCGAAGTCATCTTGTTAAGAAAATTAAATATAGTCTCCATGTAATCCCCATTTTGCTCTTACTATACCAATGTAATTCATTTTTCCTTTTTACTATTGCAATAACTGCACTGTGTTGTTCTAGGACAAACACTAACACTAATATAAGAAAATGTTGATTTTTCTGATGTAGAATCTTCTCGGTGGGCATTAGTATTAAGCTACTACTTCTGTGACTACTTCTATTAATACTGCTACTACTATTACTACTGTTGCTGCCGATACAACACTATTTTAACTTTGCTTTCAAGTTTTTATGATTACTGTTTAAATTGTCAACAATCATGTTCAAAAGAGCTCTATTTACCAATGCAACGTTTGTACCCTTCGCAGTTAGTAATGTCACTTCCAGCCGTTGTATCTTTGGGATATCAAATACCATAACTTTGCGGTCGTCGCTAATGGCAACCTGACGACACCCAAACTTGTATCGACAACTGGTTAAATGAACCCTGCCTCTCTGATGAGCGGAGTGCGACCTCAGGTAAAGATCCATTAGTCTCAAAACATCCGAATCATGATAGTACTGCACAATGATTACTTACGAAACACATCCTTCTTATAGCAACAAATCCTTGCCGTTCATACTGAATGCTCCTGACAATGAACTTGCTTTTCACTAAACGTAGTTTAAAGAATCTTTATCAGTTTTTTAAAAACTAATAAAAAGACGCTAGAGACGTCTGTTTGTTTGTTTTCATGTTTAAGGACTCAAAGCGAACTACATGGTCTTACCTGACTTGCATTCAAGAATGCAGGGCGTTTAAATCCAGCTGCTGCATGACGTTTGAATCTTCGAATAGCTAAGTTGGCTTTAAGCCTCTACTTGTCATGAAGAAACCTTCCTCTAACTCAACATTGACAAAGTTTGGTCTTGCAGTGCTGATATATGAGAAATGGTTGCAAAGACCATCCTCATTCACTTGACATGGCTTAGTAATTTTTTCTCTCAGTAAATATGCGTCAAAATATTCCTGCGGCAAAGCGACAGCGTAATCCTGTGGCAAAACAAATAGTATGAAACATATTATATTGTCATGGAAATTGTCTGAAAACAAATTCCAAGAAAATTGAAGTTTTCATTCGACATTTAAATGAATGAAAAAGTATATATGTATTAGAACAGCTAATTTTATCGTTTTCTCTTACCAGAAGAAGTTTTGATGGAAGGGCTTCAAAGTCCAAACTCCATTTCCCTCGTGTAAGCACAAACTGTATGTTTTGTCCCTTGTCAGCCGTTGTAACAAAGGAAGATTAAGATGAGGTGGGCTGAAAAGTTACTTGGCTGCTCTGTCGACTTCCAGACCCACCATTAAAAGGTGATAGGGTCACTCTGCCAACCACAGGGCTGGTCTGGTATAACATGTACCGGAACAATATGTTGTAGCGGCTGGTTTTCGGAATATCAATGACAACCTTCACATTTTTCTAGCAAGAAAAGAAAATAAGCACAATGAAAACCATGACTTTAAAGGCTGAATTAGGACTTTTGACTCCCCATCCCCATCGAGATGTACGAAAGGTAAATTCTCAATCCCTTCCTCATTTTCCCTAGTTTTACGGTTCTTAACTAAAATAGGAATTGTCATAAAAAATATCACTTTTGCATTGTGACACATACGAGCTAATCATATGAAGACAGCTAGTAAAATGGCAATAAGGCCTCTCAGTGATCAGAAGGAACTAAAATTGTACTGAATTGTACAGGCTTTCAAGCACACCCAAGTGAAAAAGTAGGAGAAAAGTAGGACCAAAATTCTTTTAAAAGTAGGACAAAAGAAGGATTTTGAGGGGAAAAGTAGAACAACTGAGAGCTTAGAAGAAGGATTTGGTACAGATCTTTGAAGAAGTACTGATTAACTGCTTCTAGTCAGCCTGTGACTCGTTTCACTGCTGGTAGAGTGTGAGCCATCTTGACTGAACATTTGTGCGTCAAGAAATCTTCCTTGCAACATGTGGTCCAGGCTTTAACCCTACAAGGCTTACTCCCTATTCCTGCATGATACAACCTTGCACAATTTGTTGAAATTGCGACATATAAAAATTAGGAAATATTAGGAATTTCAAAACAAAAGTAGGAATACTAGGAGAAGGGTCTAAAAAGTAGGAAGTAGTAGGAAAAGAAGGATCACTTGAAAGCCTGATTATTTGAGCCTGAGTATTAGTAACTGCGTACAGCTGTTTCGTCATTGTTGGGCCTCGTTTACACGGAAAAGCCAACAACTAAGCTCAAGTTTCCGAATATATAAAAAAATTAATGGAAGCGCACATATATAAACAACATGTTTAGAAGCAGTGCACTTATGGGGCCTGGCTGGTGATGAAAACTCAGCATTGCTGCGAATACGTGCTGATGATATGGGGAGTTTTGAACAGTTCTGTTTAATCACATCAAGGCCTGACACATGCAAAAACGAAGAACTTGGATTTAGTTCTAGGGAGTATCTTAAAATTTATTGTTATTTCTTAAAGTACAGGTTACAGTTGCCCCTGTGAACGACGTACAGTAGTCGTCTGTAGGTACGGTATGTTTCAGGATACTTGTCTAAGAAGAGGGAACATGCCAACCTCTCAGGAACGCGTTTAAAACAAACCTGCAGATCAGACATGACAGCATATCCCCTCCACGAGTATTTAGGAAACGAGCGTTCATCATAACCAAATCGAGTGCGAGGTCCCTCCTGTCCTGGCTGCCCACCAGCTGTATGGCCATCTTCCATTTCCACCCTGATGTGGTGCAGCGTTGGGTAGAAAAACAAAGGCGCTGGTCTGCAGATAAACACGTGGAAACAGAAGTTCCTGAGGGTCATTGTCATGCCTTGGAACTTTAGATCTAAAATTTAACTTTTCTATAGAACTTTTATCTTGTTACAAAACTTAAAGATGTTTCTGATTAGTTTCGAGGATTTTCGCTTTTCTTGCACATAACTATTCTTATATGCATACAAGTTAGTTTTGGTCCTACAGTTGTCAGATGTAAGACACAACGCCGAAACGTTTCGTTGTATCAAAAACATCAAACGTAAAAAAACATATAAAACCGGAAACTAACATATCGGATAAAACAATCGTTATAAGATTTAAAATCTCATTGCCATTATCTTGCCAGCTTTATTTTTGTGTTATATGCGATTTTCCTTTCAAGACAGTAATTTTCATTGTCATTTTCCTTTCAAGACAATAGCAAAAGCTTAACGTCAAATGCTAACAAAATGACAGTAAGATG
>JANVCF010185646.1:0-10416 GCA_025388745.1 Hydrozoanthus gracilis
AAGCTAGCATTGGTATAAGTATGTCAGGGAATGATCTCTTTTTCTAAGGGTTAAGGCAAACTATAACTGGACCACTGCCCATGTTCAATTTCAAGCAAAAAAGCTTTCTTTAAAAAAATATTACGCGCTCCATGTCAATGTGAAGTTGGCTGATAGAATAAACAAAAGAGAGTTGATGGAAAGATTAGGACTGAAGGAGACAATTATCGAAGTTGTTAGGCAAGGAGTGAAAGCCTATCGTCCGTTTAACAATACGAAAATCAGTTGAGCGCCAGCTTAATTGACCAATCGGCCCCTACAAAGGATTTAGCTTAGCTTTCGATGTAACTAACTTAAATTTATTGAAACTTTTCAGAGGTAACCAATATTGCAAACTTGTCTTAAGTAATGGTCCGTGTAAGAACGAGAGAGGTAATTGGGGTATTATTTAACTGTTGATCTGATTTGCTAAATTTTAAAAATGGACAATATCTTGATAAGTAAGCTGATGTATTTCTTTCCAGTCTGCTCATTTGTTCCTTTCTAAATGTAACATTTCTGTTTGTAAATTGAGGAAGCACTGAAAATAAGATGTTTTTTCTTCCCTTTTGTGTTAGAGTTTTACGACTGGCTTAAATATTATAGCACATAAGAAAGATTGCTTTAAATAGAGTTTCAATGCTTTTTACTTAAAAACTGTTTTGTATACTGGCCGATGTATTCTCAGTGTATAAGTTTAAACATTCTGGTGTGGGGATAGCGAAATGCCACAAAACAATGGGAGGTTCTCTCGTTCTTACACGGACCATTACTAAACTATTTCAGTTCCAGTCTGTTATCAACATATAACTTCTCCCAACATAACACACAAACTTGGCAAAGAGAAATTGAAATTGAAAAAAACAATGCGAACTACTCAAGATAAAAAGTAAATCTAGTTTTTCAATGAAAAGTATAGAATCAAGTTGTGAGAATTCAGTAAAATAACTGGGAATCAAAGAATGGAGAAAGAAACATTTAATTACTCCAACCAATCAATATCAGTCTGTACTAAAGTTCATTTCATTTTATTTATCACTTTTAATAAATACAATAAGATTTGGTGTCTTGTCCGACTGTACAAATTACCAGCCACTCTAAAAAGTGCCTGGTCAACTCCATACGATAACAAGAGAAACCAAAGTTTACGTCTTTCGCCTTACCACTCCAAGTAGCGGCAATAAATTATTCGTATGTATATATATGTATATATATATATTATTTAAAACTTGTCCTTTTCGTTAACCCTTTAAGCATCAGCTGTACTTGCAAAACAATCCCTTAATCAATTTAGCAAAATATCTCTATGAAATGTATAGGAAACAGGTAAAAAAACAACTGAAAAAGTATGAAAATCTACTGAAACTTTTATCGTCTTAGAAAACCAGAGTATGGACTCAAAGTCTTAAATGGGAGAAGAAAATCTGCTGGCTTCAAATGCTGTCTGGTGAAATTTATGAAGGGATATTTCTTACAAAGTTCTCGTTGATTAAAGTATTCACACACGCTGCTTTTCTCAAAAACTGCTTTGCTTCGTGTATTCGGGTTTTCGCGCCAAAAGTCTGTGGATGAATTCCAAAACAGCCAATGAAAAGCTCAGCTATCGTCAACAACCAATCAGAAAATGATAACAGACTAACGTGGCAGAAGATAGTATTCTACTTCTGAAGTTCATAAATAAAAAAGGCAATAAACTACAAAACGACTGTTTTAACCAAAGTAAACGGCATGTCTCTTACAAAAAAAACAGTTGAAAATAATTTACCAAAATCGTACGAACAAACTTTTTAAGAACTGAATAAATAGATATAAAAATAGAAAAATATTTGCGTCTGCAAACACTTCACTGGTTGTTGTTTCTGTGACTCACATTAAAACGTACTTATTTAATTTACCTGCAATCGCCAAAAATGAGTTATCAACGTTACATTTTAAATATAATCTCAGATTTAATAATTAGTATATAACATTTGTATGCAAAAAATCTTGTGAATGAGCCATTAAATGATATTTGATCCTATAAACAAAAAAGAGAGCAACACAGCGAAAGGGTTTTGTTGTTTTCGAGCCAGCTGTCATGCGTTTTCAACGACCCTATCAAGATATTCTATCTATTAACATATAATGGTTACGAACGACGCCACGTAAAAGTCGGGAATCCATTGTCCTAGCTAGGCCAAAAATAAAGAACGTTACTCTCTTGGTTATGCGCCGTAATTCATTCTTAGAGCTTGTGATAACACGATTAACAAAACAAGTAGCAACTTTGAGCTTTCTGCATCGTACTTTGGGGCAAGATTGAACGTTTCTTTGATTTCGCCTAAAATCTTAATTCTAAACAAAGACAGTGTAACTAACTTCACAAGGTGAAAGATGACAAGAAACTCTAGGCACCGTTTCTTACTTTGAGCTAGCTACAACAATGGAATTTACTTTCGAATTAAAACACTCCGCATTTCCCCAAAAGCCAAAAGAAAAATCCTGTTCAGACCTACCAAGGACAATTTCCTCATACCAGAACCCAAGATGTCCTCTTATCACATCTTTTGAGACTTTGCTTTTCACCTTTTCCAAGTATGTCAGACTTTTTTTTCTCGAAAACACGATTTGTTTTAATGATAATTCAAATCTTCAAAAACAAATGGGGATGAAGAACCAAATATACAGAAGAGTTAAGAAAGACTATCTGAGAATAAAGGCGGTCAAAGATACTCAACGCTAGTCGTCAAGAAGGTCTATAACAGCAGGTCTCTTTGAGGGCGAAGTATAGGCACCTGAACTGTCCATCTTCTTCTTAACCACATTATCGAGCTGTGAAGGACTTTGTAGGTTTCTTTGTTCTTTACTCCCTCGCATGGCCAAGTAACGTTCATTAAGACTGGCTTCTTCGAGCCTTTGTTTGAACTGGAGCTCATGATGGTGTCTCAAATGGCGCATTTGCTCCTCGTGTAGTAACATTTGTTGTTGCTGCTGCACAGCCTGTTGGTGGTACTTGGACTGCTGGCTGAAAAACAGCTGCTGCTGTAGTTGACGATCTAGAGGGGTCGAGCCCAGTCCATGAATAGGCGAGTGAGCGCTGAGCTCTTCAGGAGATATACCACGTGATCCGTTACCATGGAGAAGCATCAACGCTTCTGGATGCCACAAAGCAGGCGAATTTCTCCAGCTCAAAAATTCCGGGTGGGCCTGGAGGTAAGCAGGATCGATTCCCTGAGCCTGCAATGCTCGGAGCTGCTGCTCGTGAGGGTACATGTGGAAGTGCGTATGAAGATGCGAATGCGAATGATGTTGTCCAGGATAGGGAACGGGGAGGCCTGTGACAGGATCCAAAGTCATTGCCCTACCCTGCACCCTGTTCATAAGTGCCTCGTGAGCTGGGCTGGGAAGGCCCCTCGATGACACACTCCCGGGTTCTACTGCTGACCCAGATAAGAAGGGATGCGAGCCGTGCTGTCCTGATTGAATCTGTGCACGATACGGAGCATACCACTGCTCGAACCCTTCGGCGTATTTAGCTGCATTGTCTCTCATGTCACGACCACCAAACATGGCGGCAGCTACGCCTGGGTACATATGCATCGGCATCATGCGGTATTCCCCGGATGACGAGCCGTGCGTCGAGACCCCGGCCGGGACGGGTATAACCCCACCGGGGGAACTGAGTACAGGTATGTGTGCTGGGTACATGGGATATCCGCTACTCTCCAACATGTTAGACAGCGACTCGAAATGTGATGTGATTGTGGCTGGTTTCTCGTCGGGCGTCTTCCGAGAGTTTGGTCTGGGATTTCGTTCGGAAGAAGACTCTGGTGCCTGCACCAAAGAAAAAGCACACATTAATTCACTCTGTGGAACACATTCGCATGCATCAAACTGTAGTAGGAAACTTTATTTAGATTCGGTAAAAAAACTCCTCAGAATTTACAAAATTAAAACTATACATTGATGTATCTGCAATTTAAAACAACTAACTATATTTCATTTACAAATAATATTAAAACAACAATACGGCGTTAATTATTCAAAATTCAAATTCAGAATTTACTTCGATTCTCAGTGCTTTTCACTTCTGCCCAATACGACTTTAATTTTCCTAAACTGTTTGATAGTTTCAAATACGGTTAACACCATAAAGAAGCGGGCAAGCAACATTACAAGTGATTTCTTTCAACTGAGATAAAAAAAAGAGCCTTCTTAAGCGAACAAGACCAGCTGTAACTCTTTACCTCTGTTTTCACCCCTGCCTCGTTCGAGGAACTTGCACTTGTCCTGTTGCCCTCACGCTGCGGAGCTGCTGTCTCTGCTTTTCGATAGATAAAGATGCAGTCTGTCCTCGTACAACTACGGCCATCCTCGCTGGGAATCACACGGGCGAAGTTTTTCTCAGGAAGACTATCAACAAGAGGCAGGGCAGGCGAGGGGCTGCGATTGGCGCACCTGTCTTCGTTGTTACTGCTGTTACTACACACACTGCTAGCGTCATTCTCTGGCAGAGTGACGCTATCGCGTCCACCAAGGCTACTGTTCGTATCACAAGAGTCTTCTGCTTCATCTTCTGATTCCTGGACAATGTTATTAGGTGTATCATCAATTAATAATTGATCATGGTTTATAACTCTATTATTTTCTGATTCTAAGATGAATAGTTAATGAACAGTGGCCGGTTGTTCGAAAGCTGATCAACTTTAACCCAGGGTTAAATCTTAACAAAACCTATTGGTTGTCATGGTAGTTAATCCTGGATTAGAGCTAATCTTCTTTTGAACAACTGGGCCCTGTTGGTTAGCCCAGTAGGTACGACGCAAGTTGGGAGGCCCGGGTTTGATTCCCAATGCCAGTCCTTAAATCTGGGTCTTAAAACAATTGAGGAGAAGTGCAAGGTGCTGCTTTTGCTCTATAATCTATAAGCGGTTAGACCTCCGCATCTTCTCGGTTAAGGACGTTAAACCGTAGGTCCCGGGCGGCAGACCTCAAAGGGGATCTCGATGCCTATTGGCTGTTCCGTGACTACTGCTGTCAAACAAAAACTGTCGACGAAAATATCGGATTGAATACATCTTAACAGAAGCAAACACTTAGTAGCTGCTTAATAAAAACGCTGTTGCATCGATTCTCTGCCACTAAAATCACCAAAGCAACACCACATGTAACGCATCGCTACATGTAACGCAACGAACACGTAACGCATGACGAATAAAACGTACAAGTACAAAACTCGCACCTGCGCAGCTGTTCTTTTCCTCTTAACGCCATTTTGACTGTCTGGGGACTGGTCTCGAATTCTCTTCCCTTGCTTAGTCTTTTTAGACTTGCCCTGAAAACAACAAAGAACAGTTTTGAGCTCTTGAGAAGAACGAGTGGAAACCACCAAGTTTATTACTTACTACCACAGAACCTGAACCAACCCTACCTTTTTCTTCTCCTTTGAAGTCACACTGCTCGTGCTCACGCTACTACTGGTACTACCGCTGGACGGTGAAGCTGGCTTGCTCATCTTTACACCTAGCCGCCGGCCGTTGATCTGAGACTCTCTCATTGTAAGGCCTATCGAATTGGAGAAAGAAATAACTTAAAACCTAAGAATGTTCTTGCTTAGTCAGTTCACGTTTCTCATGAACAGGACTAAAATTAATTCATACTTAACACAGAAGCGCTACCTCTGATAGCCTTATGTAACACACTAATCGAACAGATAGTCTAAGAAATTACATAGTGCCAAGAAATCGAGTAGCTCATCAGTTCATTGTCCTATTTTTCATGCCACGTAGTTTCAAATTTAAAAGCTAAACTTCATCATCGAAGGAAAATGTAATTTTCCAAGCACCATACTTTAATTTTCAGTTTAGCCATGGATAAAAACTTGTGTGAAAACGATCAAACATAGCCGAACTAATCTCTGCCATTCTAACTCTACACATAAAGTCGTGTCAAGAAAACATGTATTAAATCTAGGTTGTAACGGAAACAAATAAACCGTATTACGCCATGGCGTTCGTAGACTACGCTTTAAAGCATTTTTAATTTCTACTAAAAACCAAGTTTGACAAGATTATGCAACACTCACTTAACTTTGATTTGAAAGACGAAGCTATTTCCTGCTGATATAAAACTGCACATAAAACTGAACTCACCTTCAACTGGGCTCGTCGACTTCAATTTTCCGGATCGAAGGGTGCTTTGCGCATGCGTACCGCCGCGGCGGGAACGAAGGCCGGGTTTGCCGTTCAAGTAACATAAACTATCTTCGTCCCGCAAATCTCGCTCGGCAGTAGACTTAAACATAAAAGAAGGGGGTTCGCGTGGTTCCTCGATGTTGGGTAGTTTTCCATACTTCTTGTAAAACAAGCGACAGTCAACGCAGAGGATGACTTTATTCTGGCCGCCATGATGCCAGCTTTTGCATTTGTCCGTGAAACAATGGCGACAACAGTAAAGCCTGAGTAAAAGCGAAGAAACAAACAATCAATCAAAAATAGATACTTCGATAAAAATCAAGAAAAATTCGTTTCATAAGAACCAGTTTCCTCTGTCTTTAAATAAAGATTTTCATGGACAAGTATAAGGAAAACATATCTATTTTGATGAGTTAGCAAGTTTATTTGAGCAGCCCTTGCATGATTCGCTATGTTAACGCGTATTACAAAGTTACCTCATGTCCCGTTCACTGTCCTCGCTGTCAGAATCATTTTCACTGCATGAACTTAAGTCGACTGGTGGAGAAAAAAACAAGACAAATAAGTCTGGTTTTACATACGCCAATGAAAGTTTTATAAAATCAAATAATTGGAGAAACAGTGCTAAGAGTTCTTTAGATGACTAGTTTATAAATAAATCCAAAGTATTTCGAAGTGCTTTTGTTTTAAAGGTTAAAACTAATTTAGTCGTTAAAACCGTTGAATGCATACCAGAAACATATTTAAAAATGTCGATACATATATCTATAAAGAAATTTTATTTTCAAAACAATCTTGTAAATAGTACAAATTCTCGTGTTTCAAAAATTTCATTCTTAAACACAATCATAGAAAAAGTCAGCAACTTTCCACGTACTGTAAATATTTGAGGGATTCCTTGAGGCTCGCGTGTGAACCTTGCGTTTGAGGACGTTATGGCGGCGTCGCCTGTGAGGACGGGAGCTAAGGGCAGACTGTGTTTTCTTCCACATGTAGTAATACTCCACCAGCTCGGACTGCGATAAAAACGAGCGACATTTGAGAAAGATGCAGCAATTTAAGTGCGGAAAAGGCAGAATAAACGATAAAACAGAGCTAATGGACTCACTTGTGAGAGCTAAGACTAAAGACAGAAAATGTCACCCATTCAGTCCCAGTTAGTTTTGATAAATTCTCCCAAGTAGAGCCCATACATTTCACAACAACAAGTTTGGGAGAGTTTTACTATTTATCTTTAGTAGTTTGTTTGTTTAATAATTTTTGTTTTGTTAGATGTTCATAACTGGCTGGGACTGTAAGGATTAGCAGGCGATGCAGAGACAATGGCGTACGTGACACGCGCTCAAAATTGTTCATCTTTGCTGTTCATTTGTGGTTGGATAACTGGCAATAAAGCCCTTCAGGTTCTCACGAGTACGAGTTTTTCCAAGTTGTCATACTGTGCCTGCCGGAATTGCAAAAAAATCACGTCATCTGGTTGCGTTGCCAAAATGTCGTAGTCCACGCGCCGAGTTTTGAAGCAGTTATCGTAGAGAAGACTAAGACAACGAGTTTTGGCTACACAACGAGATGGTGTGTTTTCTACGCAACTTTTTTCACGTGCAGTAAGACGAACGGGAAAAAACTCATACTCGTTGTAGAATCCGAAGGTGTTTCATGAACGAATCCATAGTGAAGCAAAAACCTTTCATGACCTACCGTCTCTTTGTGGTGTAACAATTCTTTCTTGATCTTAAAGAAGTTCTTGCCAAATTGTCTGAGGCCCTTAACAAACTTTTTCTACAAGAGCAAAAAAACACAGGGTAAGCACTTGTGAACAAAACTAGACGCATGAAAAGAAGTAACAAGAGAGGTGTTGAGTTTGTAAAACGGTTTAGACAAATAAAATCAAGTTAAACACTTTTATTCCGAAGCCCCAAAGGTAAAAGAAAACAGTTCAAAATAGCAGGAAATCGAACAAACGGGGATAGCCTTAACACTGTGGTGGTATGCAAAAGCCATGGGAAACAAATACTTGTTGGAAATAAAGGGGACTTCGAAATAATTAAGTTCCAAATAACAGGTTCAACTGTTGAACTAGTCTTCAGTTGCAGAAAGAGTCAGAAGGTTCAGAGAAACTGACTAACCGTGTCGTCGTCTGTCCATTTAGATCGAAGTTCTTTTGGATACGGTGACTTGACCAACACTTGCAACGCCATTCCAGCATCATATCCACTGTCATGCAACTGCAAAATATATCACAGAGCATTCAACATTACTTCAAGTGACAATGGATCTTTTTCATGTTCCTCACACATGCAAAGACTCAGTCTCGAAATAGAAGAGAAATGGTGTTATTTAAAACTCGATGTATTCAGTGTTTCATTTTAAATTCCGCACCTCCTCGCTGGAATTTGTGAATATTTTATTTCAGCCCGAGACTAAAGCTGCGCTTGTTCGCCAACAGTGTATTTTTATCAGCGGTACTTTCAAGGTGAAAACCATTAAACGGGTCTACAGTCTTACAGGCCACTGAGTTTCACCGGGAGACTCCCGATGTTCAGCTAAACCTTCACTCTTCCGGTGAGCGTTAATTTTCTTCCGGCAAATAAATTTACAGTATTACCAAACTCTCTGTTTTAAGAATGTTGTACTATAACTATAAGCTTCACACAGAGAAAGCTTTAGTCTTTTTGCACAGCTTGTAGTCTTCCAATTAGTCTCTCGTTGAACTGCGGCATCATGTCCGTCGGCTTTGGGTCTGGGCACGAACTGCATGAAAGATTGAACCTCAAGGTTTGCCCTGAAATCTCAAGGTTTTTTTGCCTTCTCATAACCGAAATCTCCAGTTTTCTATATAAAAAGTTGAGAAGTCTATATTTCAAGCTTTTTCATTTGCTTATATAAACAAGCCATAGAAAACTTAATAGCGAAGAAAGGCAAAACAAAAAGATGTGAAAACAGAATAAATGAAACTAAAAAAAGCCAGCCTTCTCATGTTCTATCTCTATGCAAGTTTTATCTTTTGGTCAAAAAAATATGAGACAGAAACCTACATCATAAACCTTCATATTTACAAAGTTGAACAACACACACAACAGAGGACTTACCACATTTAACGCATTGCTTGTAGTTGCATCTTGCTGAAGGGCTCTGAAGCCATCTTCTGGAGTGCCACCATTGCACATACCAGCATATTGAGCAATGCTTCTACACATAGTGAAATAATAATAATGATAATAAAAGGTTTAGTCTAGTTTATAGTCTTCACTACTTGGCAGTCAAAAAAGGCAATAGGTAACATCAAAATTATAGGACTCCAAGGGCCTATATGCTTTCCATGTCTTTATCTAAGAAGACACTAAGGTCTAGCTGTGTGCAGATGTTAGAGCGAAGGCAACTCCTTCTCTTCCAATAATTTAAGATCCTGAGTAATGGGCAGCAAAAGCAAAAAAAATATTGGAAATTGCAGTTAGATATAAAATCTTGACTCTTCTTCAAAAGTTGCTGTTGTTAGCCAACTGGTGCAATCCTTCCCCCTCCCCTCGACCCCCTCCTTGGCTCTGCTGCCCATGTGAGTGGAGATCCAGCATTGGATTCATGCATGGCCCGGTTTCCCACACAACAGACTGTCACCCTGAAAACTTGGCTAACCAGGCAACAAGAAAAAAAGCTAAAGGCATTCAAAAGAGAAGCTTAATGAAAAACCATAGCTTCAAAACATTTTTTCCATACAAGTCTTCAAAGAACACCAAAAACATATATATAACAGAACACCACATGAAGTAGCAGCATCATTGAGAAAGCTGTAAAAGTTATTTACAAACCTTGCAGCTCTAAGATACAACTTTAAGTCACAGTCTTCCATCTGAGGTTGCCATACCTGTACAAGTTCCAAGAAAGATAATATTAGGGTTAAAGATACCTTTGAACTAGTCTTTAAAAACAGCAATGCAATGAAATCAAAAATTAAAAGTGGTTCTTCTATCACTTCCTTCACAACATTGACTTACCAATTTCTCCTTTGGTAATTCCTTTTCTGAAAAGTAGCCATTACTATATGGAGTCTTTGAACCATCCTGGACAATGCAGTCAGGTATACTGGCCTTTAAAAAATCATTAAGGTGTAAAGGATCATTGCCATGTTTTATTTTACAGTTGTCATCATTATTACTGTCATAATAATCATCATCATTAACTTATAACATAGTTGGGCACTGAGTTTTCCACCCTAAAAAATACCTCT
>JANVCF010185668.1:0-10416 GCA_025388745.1 Hydrozoanthus gracilis
ACATTACCACATGAGATTCTTGAAATGACATCAAAGTTTATGACTGACCCAATTCGGATACTTGTCAAACGGTGAGACTTTTGGGCAATAGACTTATGTGATATAAAATGTAAAGAATTGCTTGCGACTCTGGACAACAATAACTGATGCAACATTCTTGTAGAGTCAGTTTGTGGTCCAGGGTAATGGATATCTTAAAAATCCAGCCGTATGGTGCTGCTTGCTATTTTGTGGAATCATGTATCCATTTATAGCTGACTTGAAAATGTGATGAAACAGTTAGTATACAGTCTTGTTATTCTCCAATGCAAGCTTTTTAACCCAATAAAGTTTGTTATGTAGGTTTTACAAATTGCAGGCTTTCAAGTGATCCTACTTTTCCTACTATTTCCTACTTTTTTTTACCCTTCTCCTAGTATTCCTACTTTTGTCTTGAAACTCCTACTATTTCCTACAGTCATGTTATTCTCCAATAAAAGCTTTGTAACCCAATAAAGTTTGTTATGTAGGTTTTACAAATTGCAGGCTTTCGAGTGATCCTACTTTTCCTACTATTTCCTACTTTTTCCTACTTTTTATATGCTGCAATTTCAACAAATTGTGCAAGGTTGTATCATCCAGGAATAGGGAGTCAGGCCTTTGCAGGTGTTCAGGGTTAAGGCCTGGACCACATGTTGCAAGGAAGATTTCTGACGAACAAATGTTCATCTGGCATGTCCAGTCCACATGGCTCTGAAACACTCTGACAGCTGTGAAACAATCCACAGGCAGACTAGAAGCAGTTCATCAGTACTTCTTCAAAGATCTGTACCAAAGGCAGCATTCTTAGTCCTTCTTCTAAGCCTCAGTTGTCCTACTTTTCTCCTACTTTTCCCCTCGAAATCATTCTTTTGTCCTACTTTTAAGAGAACTTTGGTCCTACTTTTCTCCTACTTTTTCACCTGGACATGCTTGAAAGCCTGAAATTGTCTTCTTCATTGCTATTGTTGGGAAAGAATACATTGCTAGACAGCTTGTGTTCAAGTCCTACTTTTCTCCTACTTTTTCACCTGGGTGTGCTTGAAAGCCTGAAATTGTCTTCTTCATTGCTATTTGTTGGGAAAGAATACATTGCTAGACAGCTTGTGTTCAAGCTTTTACTGTATAACTGTGTGTCACTAGGTAACAAAACTAAGCCAGGGATAGCGAATGGTAAATACATGATACCGAGATCTGAGCCAGAGACTTTGAAAAGTAATGAATAATCTGAGTCCACCCCATTGAATATGAAATATTCAAGACCAAGACACCAACTTAAACAATCGTCAAGCAAAATAGAGATTTCAAGCTCTGCCAGGAATGCAGAGAGCACAAGCCTTTTTGTGTAGTAATCCAAGACTTTAAAATGAAGGGGAAAAAAGATGAAACCTGTAAACATGACAAAAAACAGTGACAAGATTTTGAGAGTGAGCCATAATTTGCTGAGTTGTTCATTCTTCACAGACCACTGCCTCCCCTTAAACTCAAAATGCTTTGTATTATGAAATGGTCATTTGAAACTTGCAATTAAAGTCACTGATGGGAAAAGAAATCACAACCTTCAGATTATCGGTCAGATGCTCTACCCACGTAGCTACAGAGACTCACATTGGGTTTGTTGTCACTGGTAAAGTTTTATGCCAAGCGGGAATGGGCATAAACTTACCAGTAACTCAGCTCCCCATGTGAGTCTCTTTAGCTCAGTAGGTAGAACATCTGACCGGTAATCAGAGGGTGGGGCTTCAATTCCTGTCAGTGACTCAGAATTTTTTCTGAGCTTTCAACTTGTGAATCAATCGTTTCATCAGATTGCTTTGCTTTATTAGAATAATTGTAAAGTAAAGTATCCAGTGTGTCATTACTAATGTGTCAATGTTGATAATGTATTGTCTGATAGTCAGGGTAATTCATGACACATGGCACTGTGAAAATCTGGTTTGACTTCTTGGTCGTCTCACTCAGAAATACCAGTGCTAAAGTAATGATCAGAGTGAGCTCAGGTGCGACCTTTGATCAACTTTCCTTTGTTATTTAGAGGTAGTCAGCTCAATACTGAACATTTAAAATGCAATGCTATTTTTCATCTCCTTGAATTTGAGTGTGTACAGTCTACAGTTTTTAAATATTTTCACAATAAATTTTGAGATAGTTGAGATTTTTTTTTGATCTGTGTATAATCAGGGCTAGGTTGTATAAAGCCTGATTAGCTATCCACTAGACAAAAGCTAATGGTTGTCACTAATAATCAAAGATTGTTTGACTCTTTGTTGATTTCTCTATCTCTGCTTTCATTATAGTTTTACTGCATGAAATATAAAGCACTTATCCAGCAGATAGCTTATCCAGGCTTTGTGCAACAAGGGTCAGAACTTTATTTCAAGTTTGAAAGAGATTACCTGTATGATAGTTCAGAAATAATTACGTTTATATTTATTTTTGTTGTTAAAACTCTTTTACTTGACAGTGATGAGTTGACTTTGGAAGGCATCAAGCAGTTTTTTGTTGCAGTTGAAAGAGAAGAATGGAAGTTTGACACACTTTGTGACTTGTATGACACCCTCACAATCACCCAGGCTGTCATATTCTGTAACACCAAGAGAAAGGTTAGCATCTGGGATCGTACTTCATAGTGAGAAGAACCCAAATAATGATAGGCTCAATTTTCAAAAGACATGCAAAAACTGCAGAAAAATCTGAAAACCTAGAAAATACCAAATTGCCCATTTGACCAATAAAAAATACAAGTACCCCCATCAAACCCCTTCTCTCCCATGGGGGTTGGTATTGAGATTACTAAAATTCTTAGAGTATCATATTTTTTGCTAACTTTCCGAATTTAAACAGGGTTGTCAAGGCTAACAATCTCAAAAAATTTGTAAAATATGAATTTTTTTTAAAAAGTTATAATTAAGAAAGTCAACAAATCTTCTAATAGAGAAGTATGGTTGTCTCAGTGGTATTGTTCCAAACAGTTTTGATGGCTCACAATCCTATTACCTTGTATCAACAGGTTGACTGGCTTGTTGAGAAAATGAGAGAAGCAAATTTTACCGTTTCATCCATGCATGGTGACATGCCACAGAAAGAGAGAGATGCCATTATGAAGGAGTTCAGATCAGGACAGAGGTGTGTGCTGTGTTGATGACATACATTTTAAATAAACACAGTAGCTGCCTTTAACTGTCATAAGATGGTGAACCTTTGAAACTATATTTTTAATCAAAGCTTTTACCATCCTTAGCTATTATCTGAGAAATACACATAGAAAGTAAAGCACAGTCAACAGTTGCAAATCAAATGGCAAAATAACTGAACTGTCATTAGGGTGTAAAACAGTGAAACAAACCAAGGAATGGAAGATGATAGAAAAAAGAGGAGCATGAAAACAATTCAAAGTGAGCTAAAGCTAAACAAATACAGGGAGGGAATAAACTTTAAAGAAATGTGCAGATAAACATTAAAATAGATAACCAAAAATATAGATAAACAGATAATTTAATTAAATAAATATTGTATGCAAGCTTGGTTTAGTTGGCGACGTCTCTGTCTGCCAAGTATGAGGCTCCATGCAGCTTCTTTAACCACACATTTGATGGACAGGGATGGTAAGCTGTTCAGTTTGTCTCATAAAAACTATCCAAAGAACTTTAAAATACCTAAACACTTTTCATGAGAGTAGGGTTGCAACCTGGTGTTTGGTTGGTTTGACAAAGAGGAGCCACCTAGTGCAGTGGCCATAAAGCCATTATTTTAAGGACACACACAACATTTTTTAAACCAAACATGTTTCAACACTGACCTAGTGTCATCATCAGTGGTGCAAAAGATTGAGATTTGTTAGTTTATATATACTCTGACTTGTAAATCTCAATCTTTTGCACCACCGATGATGACACTAGGTCAGTGTTATTTCTAAGTTGCTGCTTTCGAGACCTTAAAGCCATTATTATTATTGTTATTATTATATCTACTTACATTATTTAAATATAATTTAGAGCATTTATGACATACTTTAAAATGTGGCTGTTGTAGTTTTTAAAATTTAGCTCTTGTACAACTTAGTCTGTGAATAGGCTCTTTGCAAGCTGTATGTATGAGTATGCGATCAAAGCAAGTTGTAAGGAGAATTAAAAGAGGGAATGGAAGGAGAGAGCCTGTCCACAGTTCATTTAAAAATCTATTCCACCTCCGATTAACTTGTAACACTTCTAATTTGCAAATCTGGCAAACAAAAGTCACATGATCCTAGAAACAAAAGTGCCATTCTGCTCCTCATGAGTTTGACAATAATTTTTCTGCTGAGGAAATGGCTGAAGTTTTCACAAAAAGCCTTTCGTGTTGTGAAATTAAAATAAGAAAGGATAGCAGTGCCAATTTGCAACAAAGTCAAGAAGCAACCAAAAAAGCAACCCAAAAGGGCCTAAGTAGAAAAGCAGCTCAATAGTATAGTTTGAGAGCAGAAGCATGGGGAAAACTTTCTAAACTGGACACTAAAAGTTTCTTCAAGCACACTTTCCAAAAATTCGCAACTGCCAGTGACATGCCATGTTTATCTACTGTCACATGAAACCAAACATGGAAAGCATCTACCGACACTGGAAGATCTGACTAATCAGAGGTTATATACCAGCTCCTGGTATCAGCAAAACAGTTTTTTCTAAGAACTGTGGACAGGCTCTCTCTCTCCCCTTGCAGCTCACTTCACTGCTTGGTGTATTTTTCTCCCTTTCCTTGAACAGAGAGCCTGTTCACAGGTTAGTACAGCTTGGGTTTCATGGGCCTTTGTCATTATTCCATGAGATCAATTCCTTCATATTTTTAAGGAATTTAGTAAACTGATATGTTGCATATACCCTTTTTTTGTAAAAATTTCATCTGTGATGTTAAGACATTTTAGTCTGTACCCAGACAGATTACTAAGCATCTTAAAAATATCAATGCCTTCTCGATGTACTCTTATAACATTATTTGAGCATCATTTCTGTGCTTTGCAGCCGTGTGTTGATCTCCACTGATGTTTGGGCTCGAGGAATTGATGTACAGCAAGTCTCATTGGTCATCAATTATGACTTACCAAACAACCGTGAGCTGTACATTCACAGGTACTTTAAATATTTTTCATCATTGATTGTCTATTTTTTGAGCCACAGTATTGATTCAGATAGGCATTTTCAGAAGCCAGTTTCAGACTTCAAGCCTTCCTTTTCAGTTGTTTTTGTACCAACAAGTTTTTAGAAGTAGACAGCTAAAAAATGCACTTTTGAAACATTTCCCAGGATTGGCCGATCTGGTCGTTTTGGACGCAAAGGTGTTGCCATCAACTTTGTGAAATCTGACGATATCAGAATCTTAAGAGATATGGAACAGTACTACAGTACACAGATTGATGAGATGCCAATGAATGGTAGGTGTGAGAAAGGCATGACAGACACATTAATTTAATCTGACACTAGTGTAGTGTGACTTAATATCTTCTTAACTTTGGATAATTGACTCTGAGATTGTTTTTTACTTTACGTGTGTATTAGACTTCCTACTGATAACAGTGATATATTTTGACCTTCTGTGTAGATTTTTAAGCTGTGGCCAAAAAACTTTCTGTTCTAAATAAACATGTTATCCCTAGGTTTTAATTGTAAACAATTATCGACCATCCCCCAAATGGGAAATGAATTTCAGTGGATATATACCAGAAGAAACTTCAAGATCTAGCAGTAGCCACTGACCCTGAGGGGGAAAGCTGTTTTAGTGTTTACAAAAACATTGGGAAAATGTGCTTTATTTTCCAAGAAACTGTACAATCTAAACCTTTTCTCTATTTTAAATGGGTGCATTTCCAAACCCCTTTGAAAATCAATGATTATGCTTGGATATCACGAGTCATGTGAGCCAATCAGAGTACGGAAATTGGTTATCAGAACCTTGTTTTCAATGCTAACAATCCATGCAACTTGAGCACTGCTTTTGTTTATTTTAATTTTTTTTATCTATAACAAGACAGTCTTGTTTTTTTGGGCACTAACAGCACTTTTTATTCTAGTTGCGGATCTCATCTAGAAACAAGCTGCAGATGAGCAGAACAACAGAAAGAGGAAGAGGAAAAAGGAGCAAGAACTATAGAGAAGCATGTTGTTTTTATTTTTCTGTTGTCATTATTTTAGTCATCAGCAACTTTCATTGTATGTCAGTTGTTGCTATGAACACTGGGCTTAGTGCCATCAAGATTTGTGTTGAGAGTGCCAAGAAAACACTTTGAGAACTGAGTTTATTCTTGAGAGTATTCTACAGTAGTTGTTTGACACCAATACAAGGACAGTTGATTGTTTTTAGGCACTTCAATTTTTAATCAGACAGTTAATTCAGTTTAGTAAATGCTGCAGCAGCTTTTTAAAGAACCACCTGCGAATGCAAAATTAATTATTGGATCTTTTCTACACATAGTTTTATTACAAAATTATGTTTCCCTCACTGTAAATATGAAGACTCTTAGGCTGCACATTGTTCCACAGTTTTTTGATTGGCAGCTGTTTGTCAACCACTGTACTTTGTTTTTGTTATATACATTTTTGTTAATAACCCAAGGTTACTGACACAAAAAGACATTTTTTTTGGTTTATGCTTGTTATGTGTTTTAAATCTCAGAACTTGGGTGTAAAGTCAACTGTCAATGCCTATTTAATTTTTGCACACACCCCTTTTCTATCGCTGTTTGTTACAGGACTTAATGTAGTAAATAAAATCTTTGCATTTGCAGTTGTTGATTGTCAAGAATGTGGCTTTAAATTATTTTAATCAATTTGTGGGCATAGCTGGTGTTAATACTCATCCCTGATAAACTTGGCATCATTTGGAAATTGAAATTGTTCTAGTTCCCGATCCTTCAAAACTGCCAAGGCTCTTGAATGAGCAAAGAGCTGGTTATTATTGTGCACACGAAAGTCGAAAAATGTTGTTTGCAGCTTGCTGAAATTTTGTACAAAGATAGCACGATACTTGGATTATAAAACGGTACCAGGGTTTTGTGATATTTTGCCTGGTTTTGAAGTTATTGGCTTTTTCCTGAACTTTTTTGTTTTAAAAGGGCGTGTAAACTTTGAACTGTGATTAAAAAATAATGAAACACTAATCCACAAAAGCCTGGTACCGTTTTGGTGGCCATTGGGTGCTAATTGATTTGGCTTGTAGTTGATGTCATTGCGTTTGTTATTTTTTGAGATGGAGCTCTTTGTTTGGAAATGCTTGTAATTGCTTCTGAAACACAGGCCTGTATGAGGAATCAGTTTTTGTCCTTTGTAAGGAAAGAAACATTTTTGAACAGAGAAACTATTAAGGTTTCTGAAAATATATACTTTCATAGGGGTAAAAAGCAGGCTTTCAAGTGGTCCTACTTTTCCTACTATTTCCTACTTTTTCCTACTTTTTTTATGCTGCAATTTCAACAAATTGTGCAAGGTTGTATCGTGCAGGAATAGGGATTAATCCTTGCAGGTGTTCAGGGTTAAAGCCTGGACCACATATTGCAAGGAAGAGTTCTTGATGATCAAATTTCCATCTGGCATGTCCAGCCCAGATGGCTCACACTTGTACCAGCAGTGAAACGAGTCACAGGCAGACTAGAAGCAGTTCATCAGTACTTCTTCAAATATCTGTACCAAAGCCTGCATTCTTTTTCCTTCTTCTACGCTCTCAGTAGTCCTACATTTCTCCTACTTTTTCCCTCGAAATCCTTCTTTTGTCCTACTTTTAAAAGAGTTTTGGTCCTACTATCTCCTACTTTTTCAGCTGGGTGTGCTTGAAAGTTTGAAAAAGTATGCTGGCACGCTATGAAAGAAAAACTAAGAACGTATGTAAAACCATTCTGATACCTTAAATGGAACTAGATGTTATTGCCCCAGTAATCTCCAGCTTATCTTGTCATCAACTATTACATTTGCAGAGTATTCATTGGTTTTAACATTTTTTACTATTATATTTTGTCATTAATTAACTGTAGTTACTAATAATCCTGCTGTAATTATCTCACCGTAGAAACTAGAGCACCGTGTTCTTGACATTATATAGAACAGATTGTAATCTTATTTAAACCAAGTCTCATTGAGTTTTTTAAGTAATAGATCAAAAATGAGTGCAAGTGTTTCATCAACCATTCCAAACACTGAGAAAATAATGAAGCCCTGAGAGGCGAAGCCCCGAGGGCTTTATTGTTTTCAAGGTGTTTGGATAAGGTGATGAAAAATGAGGCACAAGTTTTTGATATGCCTTCTCAAACAATCCATTGTTGTGTTTTTGTGTTCTACATTTTTTTTACAAAATTAGTATGTAATTTATATAAAATTGGCCTTCCAGGGGTTGTGACTTTCAGTGTAGAAGTCATTTTTGCACGTGCTTCTAAACAATGTTGGAAGCACAGCTAGCTCCTTTTTCATTCTCCTAAAACTGCAGAACAAGAATCTAATTTAGTAAGTGGAGCTAGACCAAAAAGCACAAAATATAAAGATAAGTGGGCAGTGGAATTGTTTAGAGAATGGCAAAGGACAAGAAAAGTTAATTTTCCAGATTCGGAAGTTGGAAGTGTTTTTAAAGATTACGAGTTACATCTCGTTTGTAATGTTATGGACAGTGTGGAGGAAACGGATGCCATTTCATTGAACTTCTGGCTTGCTAAGTTTATTCAGGAGGTGGCAAACAAGAAGGGTGGTCGCTACCCAAGCCACACGGAATCGTGTTGGTTTGAAGAGGCATTTACAGGAGGTCAGTATTAATAAGAAAGAGTTATTTTAGTGTACTTATGAACTGATGTTAATAAAGAGCCGAGAACTTTGTACTTTTGTTACGGTAGTTTTGATATAAACACACACATGTTTTGATATTTGATATCAAAACACTGCATGTTTTCATCTGGGTTTTCATTTGGTATCAAAACTCATCCACCTGACCAAAATATGTATCAGCTATTGGCTGATGATGTCATGAATAACTAATGAGTTTGAGAAAGTAGCTTAAATGTTTTAAAATTACAACAAAGTCTCAAATTAATATGAACCAATGAATTCACATTTGATCTTCACTGAAAATTTCTTTTATTTACATCTGATATCAACTGCCACTGCAGGCCACACTTGTTTCAAAATGGTTTACTAAAAATAATTATTTACAGTGTAACCCAAGATGATAACCACAACCTCAAGTTGGTAAGGAAAGCTTGATCTAAACAACTGTACACTTTATTTTGGAGTTACTATTATTTCTTGACAATGTGTAACAGTTTCAATCATCCTCATCTTCATCATCGTCATCATCCATGTCTTCTTGTGCTTCTAGAGCTTCCTGTTGTGCAGCCTTCAAGGCTTTTTCCTCCTCCACTGTAGGGTCCTCCGACTCGGTGATCTCGGGTCCACTGGGGTATTCTTCTTGTGGCATGGGCGGAGCAGGAGGACTGTAGTTTTCAGCACCAAATTTCTGGGCCCAGCCAACATAAACATTTTCGAATTTCCTTTAGCAGTGAGATAAAATTTCAAATTAAATGATGCAATGTTCTAGAAACAAGTAGTAACCGAAAATTGGCCTGCTTTGTAAATGCTAAAAGGCCATTATAAAAACCAAGTATAGATATTACCAGTTAATGTTATAATTATTTTTAGTAGTAGTAGTAGTCATAGTGGTTGTAGTATTTCTAAGTACTGTAACTATTGTAGTTGAGTTTTCACATCAAATTGAAGAGAAAAGCGTCAAATAATTAATTTTACATTAATTAAATGACCTACTATTGAGTCTTACACTTCTGTGCAAACAAGGTGTAAAACTGAGATTATTCACCTTTCTACTGCAAAAGCATGTGCTCCAGGCCACTGGTTTGAGTGCATCACTGCTACAGCATACTGAGGAATTAAACTTGAAGATTTATGGGTTGTCCAGGGAGGCATACCATCAACCTCTGAAAAATACAATCAAACAAAATAATAAGTTATATACTTCTTCAACAAAAAATGTCTTGTGTAAATGTTTAAGGAGAGTATCGTGAGTTATTGATCTGTTTTATTTTCTCAGCAAAGTGTCCTTTTCCAAAAAGGTACTGTAACAACATTTCAACGAAATTCCTTACAAAACCAAAGAACGGATTGAAGTTTGCTTTTGATTTTTTTGTTTCATTTTACTTCTATTGTATATAAGGAATTGAGGCATTAATGTTAAAATTTTTAGCCATAAATTTCCTAGTTGTTATTCTTGTTTAGATCTTTCCTTCAACCAACAGTGTTGATTCTACAGATAGTGATGCTGCTTTTCTCTTACTTTTAGTTTATACAGCAGATCAGCAGCTTTAAGAGTATGGTTTATACTGACCTACGTCCTCTGATATGGGGGTGAGCAGTGGGGGTCCTGTAAGAGTATGGGTTATAC
>JANVCF010185679.1:0-10415 GCA_025388745.1 Hydrozoanthus gracilis
AATTCTCCAGTGAGTTGAGGTGCTAAAGACGTGGTGGAATCAACCGAAACATTTGCTAACGAGAACTTTTACAAAAGCACCAAAAAGGGATGCATGGATAAGCCACCGTTTTAAATGACAACAAGAAACAGATCGGTGTACTCACAATTAGAAATATAATCATAGAGGAATCAAAAATATTTAGAGACAATTGCCTGTTCAGTTTTTCGGCTCATGACCATTGTCGCCAATAGCAATCGATCATCAACAGGCCGCGGCTTGTAGTGTGCAACATCGCATGGGACAAACGAACAACTGTTTTTAGTTCAACACGAGCAGCTACATTACCCAACAGTGGCACGAAAGCTTTGTTTGAAAAGCAGTAATTGTATATCTTTGCAACACAGATTTTATAGTTTTGTTTTTGGTCAAAAATCTTTTTTCCAAAATATACAACAAGAAACAACGTGCTTGTTCATTACTTGCGTCAAGGAGGGTCAACATTTTCTTGAAGTTAAAAACTAGAAACCCAAATGTGGCGATTTGTTGTGAAACGTACAGACAAACGTTTTCATGCCATTTGTTCAAAATGAACGAAAATCATTTCTCAGTACCCTGACGAGAAACCCATCTGTAATAGAACACGTAACTGTTGTTGTTTGATAATTTCAAAATTTTTTCCCTTTTTTTAAAAACACATAATTTGAGGACGAACTGAGAAAACACACTTGAACTCTGCTCACAAATGACCCGCCGAGCATGTCGTAAGTCAAGCCTCTCTGTTTGTAAGAACAGCAGCGAGTTTCTTGAAAACACAGCGTTCGCATTTGTATAGTAATACCGTCATTAACAGGCAATGTACTCTTAATTGGGAAAATCTTTAAATGACTTTTTAAGACAATTAATCACGATTAAAACAACTGACAACAATCGCAATTGAAATTCGCAGTGAGCTATTAAAAACAAAGTTGTCTTTGTCTAATAGCTTTCTCTAGATCTGTTATTTTAATTCAGAATAGGGAAGATAACTCGACATTCTTCGTTACAGTAATCCTGTTGGCTAGTCAGTAATGAATACATTCACAAATTGCCGATAGCGTTCGCCAAGTGCTGTGGCTTGTATCAGTCTTCGTTGAGCTGTAGAACCAATCGAAAAGGATCAAGATTCAGAGATGTTTTCTTTTTCTTACTTTTCGAATATAAAAACATTCTTTTTATAAATGTATGTAAAAAGAAAGAACAGATAGGCTGAGAGAATCGATAGAGACGCAAAAAGGCCCGATTTGAGAAACTCATTCCATTTTCTTCTCTTTTTTCCATGTAACATATTTAATGCTACAAACTTAACAATGAGGGATCTCTTATCTTTGCACTTTAGATAAAAACAGTTTCTATTGCGGCTTTAATTCACAAGTGTCCAAATATAATCAGGTAGAAGATTCATGCGTGGTTAGAAATAGTCCCGTTTTCTAAACAATCCGAGAAACAGGAAGCAACTTTTTAGAAAACGTCCAAGATTAATTTAGTATTTGTCCTTTGTGATCGTTTTTTAACACGGATACTTGTAATTGCGAAGGCAAAATGAAAACTTTACATCGATTGACGGAAAATCAACTCATCGTAAAATATGCGTGTATAGAGTGCTTTTGTTTTTAGAGTTATTTAGTCTTATTATCTACAGTTTGTCTTCTACAGAGAATACTTTTTGTTACTTCTATTTAATTTAAAAACGATTTAGCTGGATAAGTATCAGTTCTTAAAATCTTTATCGGCAGAAATTAACGGCCGCTTACCAAGAGGTTCACGGATGTTACAGCTGTATACAGTACTCAGTTTTTAAAAAAAACATCTACAAAGCCTCACTCTTTGATACAGTTCCAAGTCTTGCGGATGACGAGATGAAAACACAAATCCGTTTAGTACTATAAAGACAATGGAGATTTCATCTACTCAATCGGGCAGGAAGGTAATACATGGTTCTTTGAATTGACAATATAAGTGGCGTCGGTGGCAGAGGAGATGTGTTAGTTTTTCAGTTCCGGGCCGCATTATACAAACTTGCAATAGCCCTACATGCCATCGTGATTGAGGTGATAATCCCACTTTAAATTCATGAGCCTACTAATTTTCACAGGTATGCATTGTTAGATAGCAGTGTTTGATGATTCTTTTCAAGCCATAGGTTGGTGATAATATCAACAGCATGCAATCATGGATGTATTGAACAAACATATAAAAACTCATCAGGATCGATTAACTTTTAAAGATCTTGTAGGCCGCACCATCTGCTTGTCTTCTGTTTCCCTAAAAGTGTTCACTCCTCTAGTTAAAACTAATTACTGTGGCTAGTACTACAACATTTTCTTCTCAAAGATGAAAAATTCCTGCGTTTTCACAGTGGCTTTGGTCTTGTTTGCTTTCTTTTGCGAAACACACTCAGGTTGGCCTCCTCCATGTGGGATGACGACAATGCGATGTCGCAGAAGAAGATCTACAAAGGTATTTACAATCCATTGTCCCCTTGTCTTTGCCGATTTTACATTTTGTATCTAGAAAACTTAAAAAATGGTGACCAAATTTCTAAGCAGGAACTTTCAACTCCACTTCTTACGAATTTAAATTGTTGATGGGCAGTGAGATTTCTCTTTTTTTTTTGCTGCTTTATTGCCAACAAAATATATCTAGCTATTGACTTAACACACGTTTAATTACTAAATTTTCACAAGTTTAAACTTTTTGGACCGGCGAAACTGAACCAGTGCCCTTCATCGTTTGGAGATTCCACAATCCTCCATAGCCACAGGTTGGCGCACTGCACAACTCAAAGCAGAAACAGAGTTTCAGTTCGAAACAAATAGTTTAACTCGACGTACGTTCTCTAAGCTCACTACCTTAATCTGTTACACTCTCTTTGACTTAGCTTGCTCGACGTTGCTCAAATGTATTATATTTATTGTTTATATCTAATAAACTGAGTTGTTTTACTTTAACATATGTTTCAGTTTTGTACTGTTAACCTTTACTTACTAGTCTTGAGTTTACCAGTACCTTCGAAAATTATGCTTTTCGAAGAACATGATCCACGATCCTCGCAATATCTTGGTGACGCTTAACTTATAAATGGCATAGGATGGTCAGTGTGATGTTGATTAGATATAAAGCCCGCAACACGCTAAATAAGTTTTGTCGATTTTTTGTCTGCTGTGTGCAGAAGTCATAAACAAGGATGCTGGCCCGGGAACGATATCTTGTTATGAAGAAACATCTCACACGCTAGGTCTAAAACTGACATCTGTCTGTTTGGACACAGCTAGCAAGTGTGGCCGGCAGTGTGCACTACGCCAGAGTTGTTAGGCTAGAAAGTCTTTGGACGGTAGCTTTGGGTCGTAAAACTGTGGTTTTTGTGCTCTTCAGGTATCAAGTAACAGGAAAAGGGAGTATTCAGTTTTTGGAATCGACAGCGATGTCAAGAAGGTCGAAACTTGCAGTGATCGAACAGAAAAGAAGCATTCATACCAAGAACGAGTCAGACCAGTAGAAGCTAATGAACGACAATTCATTTTATAATGAGACAATAACTGGTCCAAAGAACTTTCAGATTATAAATTTTGCTTGTATTCAGAAAGTAGGTCTTTCTAATTTTCTTCCACATTGTACGGTAAACAGAATAATGTAGATTACAGCCCCAAAACCATTGTACGCTTTCAACAAGTAATTTAAGGATTTCATTTCGCCTCAAAAACAACAAAAAGAGCATGAATAGAAAAAGGCATCTATTATAATTATGATAGTAACAATGATCATGGTAATGATAGCGATGATGATGATAAAAATGAGAACAGACGCGGTCATACGTTTAAACATTAGTTGTAAAACAAAAAAAGCAAAAGCCGCGACCTCTGTCCGAAACTTAAGATTCGTAATTTTACTGAATCCCGGTTATCTGCCGGGGAAGTAAATAAAAAGAACAGTAAACGGGAAAATTAATCATGAAAGGAAGAGAATAACCATCGTACGGCTAAACAGATTACCAGAAACAAGAACATTATAGGGGTTGGCTGGTAGGTTCCTGTGAAGGATTTGCCTCGGATCATCTTCCGTTGAGCGGCTGGCTTATCAACGATTAATATGAAACAACCTGTGTATGCTGACTGTGAGTGGCTGTACATTAGTTGTATTATTGTATGACACTAAACTTGGAGATAACAATTCATACACTTGACCAAACTGTATTACTTTTACAGCAAGGAAACTGCGCCCACCACACTTTCTTATAAACATTTGTAGCCCGTTCACAGGACAACGGTCTTGTGACGCCAACAGGAACGGAGTGTTGCAAAAATTGAACACAACTATTACAAGTATGCCCTAAACGCCTCTGTCAACTGACTTTCTCGATTAAAAGGGGAAATGTAGAACTTTTAACGGCCTTAATTGGGATGAAACTTGTTCTGAAAAAAATATATCCACCATAGATACAGCCAAAATTTCGAGTCAGATCGCTCGATTCCTTCTCTCTAGTCACGTCTATCATCTCAACTTAACTATTATGTGTTTGGTTGGTGAAAAAATAAATGAATGGTCATAATTCGGCCTCGTTAAAGTTTTAGTAAAAATAGGTAAAATAGTATGTGTGATATTCAAAACTAAACTTTTTCGATCTTAACTCTGAAGATGATCTGTTAAGATCGAAAACGTTTAGTTTTAAATGTCCCATATACTATTTTACCTATTTTTTACTAAAGCTTAGAAATATAGCAGCAAAATAACTTTTCCGTGTCTCTCACGCCAACCTTGAAGCAAAAAAAATTGATTCTTTTTATAAGCAAATTTGAATGGCCAAACCTTTTGCTAGTTAGTCCATGTTAGTGCACGCGCCACGACATTCAATCGGCTTGATTTTGCGAAACGATAGGAGACTCTTTTCATGTTAACGGGCTAGATATAACAATGTAATATTTTTGCATTAAAGGGCCTATTTAGATTCGTATGATGGCAGAATCCTGTTTTATCTTAAGTTTTAAGCACAGCACAATCAACTATTCCAGAAACGGATAATATTTTCGAGAAGGAAGACGAAATATGTTCGTAAATATTGTTGTAATCCGTTATTTATATGCACTGGCATCCTTAATTGTTGGTGTGTGCAGAACCTAAGGAGTGACAAGAAACCAATTAGAGCACCAGCATTTTTGTTTATTTTTCGTTCTGCACAAGTCACTCAATACTTTCGAATTTCATCCCGTTTAACCAAAACCGATCGGAGACATGGCACTCAAAATGCCCGCTCGTGCGTCAATGTAATCGATTCAAATCACAATGTTATGACAAGTAAATCAGGTGGCACTTACTTATACTTCTAACAGGCGAGCATAAACCTTTTTCAAACACAGAGGCGAAAGCTAGCAGCTAATGAAAGTCGATGTTTCCACATCTATGTCCGTATGAAAAAGATCGCAACCCGCGTCAAAACGTACCCAATATTTTTGTGGTTATGAGTTGTCGAAGCCGTTTCGTATGTTCTGATATGTAGCTTGAAGTAAAGCGATTAAGTGAGTTAAGAATTAACATGTATGCAAAATAACGATGATGAAAATAATAGTAATAAAAATAACGATGGTAATAATAATACTAACAACAATAATAATAACAATAATAATAATGATGATGATGATGATAAAAAAATTAAAATACTATGAATATAAGTAATTTAACAACAATGATATAAGGGGGTTCCAAGGATGACCGCTTAATTAAGCGTGTGTCCAGGTACAAATCAGCGCCACAACAAAAAGCGATCACTCCTAATTTCTGAGGAAAAGACTCACCAAACCAGTTTTTGCTAAACCCTGCGGCTAAGCGTGGATACTTTTACCCCAACACAAGGCAGGACGACTGCAACTGCTTTTGTTTCCTGATATAGTGTGAAAAAGTCTGATAAAAACAGTGGAAGGAGTTTGTTGAAGTATCGATTATCGGGGCAAGACTTTGATCGACTCAAGAATGATGAGTGGTTTTCTCCATTTGATGAACAACCCGAACTGAGCTGTATGTTGAGCAAGAGTTTATACTTTGTTCAAGAAGAAAAAGAAGAAGAATATCTGTGTTTATTATCAGTTAAACTTGTAGATATAAAATTACTTAATCAAGTATTTCCAGTATACAACTTATGTAAAGAAAAGGATAAGTGGATAGTATCGGGTTGTTGTGTCCCACTTCTTTAGTACAAATTTCGTTTTCGGGTTTTACGGTGATTAATCGATTAATTACTGATTCTACGGTGAATTTTACGGGGTATTGTTCTACACACGGTAATTTTTTAATTTACAGGTCATTTCAATAAAAAGGTTCTTCTTTTCTGTGGTTATCAGCTTCTATAGTCCGGTCCCATGCTTCGGGTTTTCCGTTCTTCTGTTCGAAGTCGAATTGGGCATTCTTCTTAAATCCCTTAGGGCACAGACAAGAGCATGTTAGAAGTGCTTTAGACAACGCACCGATTTCTAATTGTACAGATTGTATGAAATATTTACATATACTCTAAACTAAAACTTCTTATCAGAAAAGGAAGTGCTTCGAGACTAGAATAATTTTTGGTTTTTTCAGTGCAGAGAGTACTACTTTTAAAGCTGAGGGCTCTGCTTATCGAACGTCAGCCTGGTTTCCACGATGATTCATCAGATATCGCTTCACAAGGAGTTTCTCAAAGCTAGTTCTGTGGTGGCTGTCGTGCCCAGTTCGATTCAGCGCGACGAGCCCGCTAAATATATTCTTATGAAAAAAAAGTCATTTGTTAATGTATATAAAACAACTGGAGATCTTAGAGGATTTTAGCATTTTGTTTACAATGTTGTTTCAGCTCAGACAAGCAAGGGTTTTGCTAATGTCAACACTACAACCACAACTCAATTTCGGCAAAATCCAAAATAATAAATACCGCTGATCATACTGGCTGCTTGCTCTGCTCACAGGCAAAAATATTCAAAATAGATGACCATGGGGCTTAAGATAAGTGTTTAGGATAAAATATTAAAATATAAATACTTCCTTCTATGCCAATAGCTGAAATTTGTCTATATTCCTCTGGAGACTGAGACTCGTCTAAGCCGCATCATAGTTTTGCCGGAGTATTTGACAATATTTCAGCTACGTAAATCCTGCATAACTTAAATCTTATTATTACAACTAACGAAGTTAACTGCAATGCAAACTACAACTTTTGATTCTGCTTTACGTTACCGCTTTACGTTGTAATCTTTTCACTTACTCTACAACAAGAAGGGGGTAAATCGTGTGCCCTCCACCTTTGTATATTATTATATTCACTTTTCCTACTAATGTTTTACATGTGGTAAATAAAACGGTCGATCATTGAAGCAGAATGTAGGAAAAAAGCAAGAGAATACTAGATGTTAAACAAGGACAGAGTAACTAATCTCTATGATTGATCTTATAGTGTGGTTGAATTGCATGCTTATAGCAATTTTGATTGCGATTTAAGGCAAACCATTTCAGGGCGACTCAAACATGATAAACGTAATTGATGTATTGCACTTCTAAGAATACAACCTTGTAACCGCTTTATTTTGTATTTCTAGTCCAAAATGGGGTTGTGGGACGGTTATTAGCAATAATCACGGAGTGGAGCAGGGATATTTAGCTCTCTTACACTAGTCAGTAATGTTGCAATCTTTCGAAACCTCACGCTTGCTCTTGACGGCAATTTTCATACTTCTTCCTTCTACCTCGCTTCCGTTTGGTCAATACATTAAGGCTTCAGGCTGAAGTCTGATAGTCAATAGTCTGCAAACACACCACAAAGAACCACGATTCTTTAACCTCTTTACTACCCATTGAAGGTACGAATTCACACGTCTTTCAAGCGAGAGCACAAAAATGAGCCTGATTATACCCCACCGCAATGTCGATAGAATCAATTATCTTGTTGTAAAATGTATAGTAAAACATAAGGACTGTATGGAGGTATGGAGAAAAATACGCTGAAGATACAAATTCCATATTATTGTACTCTTTTGGTGATATTGCTTGTAAAGGGGGAAAAGGGGATTGCATTCTATATAGTAAACGTTTCCGTACTTTATCATAATCTATATGAGTTTTGAAGCTGGCTGTAGACAAGTTTTAAACAATGTACAATAACTGTCTTTATGTAAATCTTATTATCACCATATTGCACAATTTACCGAACTTGCATCTTCTTATAACATCAAAATGGTATACTTAAAAGTTAAAAGGTAATATAAAACAAACGTTTTCGACTCATTTTACCTGAAAATGACTTTATAAGTCGAAAATGTTCGTTTTATATTACCTTTTAACTTTTAAGTATACCATTTTGATATCTTAAACTCATTGACGTTTTCTTATGCATCTTTGTATCTTCTCGAATCAGTATCCGATCCTTACCCGTTTTCCACTTTGTTGTCTGCGCCGTCGTCGTCGCCATCCCTTGCGCGAACACCTGATTGCAAAGACACACGGGCTACGTTTCTCTGTCACATCTTTCTCTTTCTCCTCCATGTTTTTTTCCGACACTCCAAGTAGTTCGCCCACAACAAGAGTGAGTAATACAATAGCGATAATCCACGTTGACGCGTTCATGGTCGAGGCTGTGTTGCCGTCAGCTTGTTGAATGTTCCTAAAGCAAAACAGTTTATAGTTTGTTACTTTAGCTCTAAAGACTTGAAGTAATACCTTCGAGCTCTTCCGACGTTCATGGCTTTTTGAATATATTTATAAGATGAAGAAAGAGAACGCACGAAGTGTTTCAAGTCACTTAAAACACCCTTCCATGCAAAGACAGCAAACGCCATTAGAATTTTTAAGGACGAACTTGAGATAAAGAAGTAGTTTTATTTTATAAAACTTTTATTTCCACGCCAAACTTCTTATAAATCATTAAACCCCTTGAACCTCTAGTCCTGCAAACATTTCCTGCATGTAAGGCGGGAAAGTGACCTCGTTCTCTTGTTGCCGAAGATTTTCGAAAGTTAGTTTCCGTAGTTCTGAAACTACAGTTTCGATGGCTTAGGTATTGTCGGATTTCCTCGTTTTTCTTTTTATTTAAAATTGTAGAATAGAAGCTAAGCGTTGTGTTGAGTTTTATGCGCACACTTATGCTTTTTGTTTTTTAAACGATATACTTTTTGTGTACAAGTTAATGCATTGGGCTGAGTAAAATTTGGGATTAATTTCACGAGTATTTTCAATTTTTTCCAAAGTCGCCCGAATCGTTTCGCGACTTTTGGAAATTTTCTGAAAATCTTCGAAAAACTAACGAAAAAACAACCCGGTTGATATCAAATGAAATCGAAGTAACTTTGCCCTCAATGACTCCGTTTACACGGGGCAGTTCAAGTTTAGGTTTAAGGGCCCGTCCAAGCAAACTGTTTACATGGGATCGTCATTATTTGGAAACAGATTGCATTAGTGTTGAAGTCACGGGGCAGTGGGTACGCAACGAAGTCGGACACTAACGTGACATTTACAGGTAGCTGGCCAATCACATCGCAAGAGCTACAACAACAAACAACGTCACATCAATACAGCTGCACTTTTTTATATTTTCAAACGTTGAAAACCACAAACTGGATAAGACAACGATGGATGTAACTATTGACTCTTTTCCCATAATTACTACACTAATTTTAATTTTCTGTGTACTTTAAACGGTTTTTCTTCATGTCATGGGATTCATGTTACAACGCTCGGAGACTCATTCTTTTTATCGGTTTTTACCTCCCGTCCACAGTGGTACGATCAAAAACGAAGGTGTATGTTATCGAAAACAAAGGTTTTTTGAGAAAATTCTCACCATAAAGATTTTTGAAAACGAAGGTGCATTATCTCTTAGGGTGGACGAGCAACAACGAAGGTGCAGCATCTCTTAGGGTGAACGGGCAACATCGAAGGTGCAGCATCTCTTAAGGTGGACGGGCAACAACGAAGGTGCAGCATCTCTTAGGGTGGACGGGAAACAACGAAGGTGCAGCATCTCTTAAGGTGGACGGGCAACATCGAAGGTGCAGCATCTCTTAAGGTGAACAACAACGAAGGTGCAGCATCTCTTAAGGTGGACGGGCAACAACGAAGGTGCAGCATCCCTTAGGGTGGACGGGCAACAACGAAGGTGCAGCATCTCTTAAGGTGAACGGGCAACAACGAAGGTGCAGCATCTTTTAAAATGGACGGGCAACATCGAAGGTGCAGCATCTCTTAAGGTGAACGGGCAACATCGAAGGTGCAGCATCTCTTAAGGTGAACGGGCAACAACGAAGGTGCAGCATCTCTTAGAGTGGACGGGAAACAACGAAGGTGCAGCATCTCTTACGGTGGACGGGAAACAACGAAGGTGCAGCATCTCTTAGAGTGGACGGGCAACAACGAAAGTGCAGCATCTCTTAGGATGGACGGGAAAC
>JANVCF010185712.1:0-10412 GCA_025388745.1 Hydrozoanthus gracilis
CTATTTAGCTGAGCAATAACAGCAAAACGAGACAACACGGTACAGACTAAGTAATGTTTCAAGAAATAGACAATTAACACCATTTTAACTTTGCTTTGTGTTTACAATAGTTTGAATAAGTCACAAACTTTATATTTAAAAAATTCAAAATGAATTTCATTCACCAAGTTGGCAGCAAAAAAGGCCAAATAAAATCTCTTGAAGAGATGACAACAACTGAACAAGCGAACCTATTAAACTACGGCAACCTAAGAATGTTTTACGCTAAAGTCAAACACTGAAGCAAGCGAAAATTACTCCAGAAGTAATCTTCTCGAGCTGAAAACAGAATTGAATGTTATCTTAATTGCCCTTCACATAATAAAAGCATTCAGTTTCTGGAAATGCGGCGTTTAATAAATCCTCCAACAATATACTGGACGTGAAACTGAAAAACTCTGAAACAACAACAAAAATCGGGTGTTCAGCACAAACCTGTTATCTTCACATGCTGAAAATCAGCTGAGCTATCAACAGCGAAACTCGCAACAAACCCTGATGAACGACAGAGAAGGCTATCATGTGAACCAGCAAAGTTTACGCCAAGGAGGAAAGAAACAACGGCTTTGCTGCATTGCATCGGCTCATTTGCATGTGTCTTTCAGAGCCGATGGACCGAAAGCCAAAAATCGACTTATTGTTGAAATGTTGAGAGACATTTTTTTCATTTCTCTGACTTCTTTTGGGAGAACTTTTTGGTTTTAAAAATTTTTCACATTTGCCTGCCTTAGAAGTAAGCAAGAAATACGATTGTTCGTCGATCTACAAACCGATCTATGGATCACAGAACTTCAATTAAAACAGTCGGCGAGTTGCATACGACTGGCTGTCTCCGGGCTTATCTATAGTTTTAATTTCAAGCTTACAACGGCAGAAAAACAGCCCTGGAGAGAATATTTGTGTTAATCACTCATATCTCAAAAGTTAACACGGGCATATCCCTTTCTTATTCCATTTTTTCAGTTTGCATATAATTATTGACAAACAAGGAAAGTTTGACAAAATCTAAGTGTGGGTTCCATTTCAGTGTAAAGACCTTAAGCGATATATTTTTAAGATAACCCACTGGAGCTCTTCCACTAATTTAACAAACGTAACGTAAATAAACAAAAAATACTCCAAAGTTCTTTAATTTTTTTGTTAACGTACTCAGTCGAAACAAGAAAAACATTCTTATTTTCTTACTGCTCTTTTGATTAGTAAATGATACATACAGAACTAGTCATAGTTCAAAACTTCATTGTGATTTATTTATTCCTTTGTGATCATTATGATATGTACACGACTAAGAAACAATTCCAGGTCAAAAATGATAATAGTCTACCTTTGCACGGCCTAGTCAAACTAGTCATATTTACAAATTTAGTTTTCTGCAGATTTGCGGGTTAGGAAAGCAGGGAATAGACAACCTCAATATTTTGAGTATTGATTTATCACTTATAATACTACTTTTTTCTTGCTTGACTATAAAACCTGACATTATTATTGATGTATTCGATCTGTTACAAAAACGTCTGCAAAACGTATACAAAGCCTAGGCCTAAATATAATACCAATCGACAGTAGTCCTATCTAAAAATTATCACCTATAATTTCATATTGCACTACTATGAAAATCTACAGCTAAACAAAAATTGGTACATAAAATGCAACGATGTAGCAAAGATGTTTTCTTAAAATCTTACTTGATATATGAATTTAGGCAGTTCCTATGGAAACACGAGTTTCTTGGACATATATAACTTTTCCACCTCCCTATCTCCCCTATTTAGTAAAGTTTTTGCTGCTTATTCATGAGCTAGGAGCGACGGACTCCACTCTAAGATTGACACCGTCTCTTGCAGTCATAGTGATTCCTGCCTGGAGTTGCAATGGAACTTGAGCCTCAGGTGACCGGACAAACCTGTACTTGGTCAGGAGCTTCACTAGAGTCAGCTTGATCTCGACAAGAGCAAACCTCATGCCAATACAGTTACGGGGACCCGATCCAAACGGTAGGTACTACAATAGGAAAACAGGGCGTGGATAGTTATTACTTTAGCAACTACAACAAAGTAAAAATTAAAGAAAGAAAAAGAACTAAGGCGGTGAAGTTGATGATTTTACTTAAACGACTAGATTTTACTTAAAAGACTAGAGTTAAAATAATAGTGACACTACTGTCCATGCAAAAACTTGTCTTTCCATATAAAACCTTGTAAACTACCTGCATAATTGAGGTCAAGTTTGTTCATTTTACAAGCTACATGTTGTTGTTGCTGCTGTTGAGTTTAAATTTTGAAACAAACTTTTGCATTTTAATTTCGGTTTTCACTCTATTTTTGTTAAAGAAAAACATTCATCTCGAGTTAAGCTTTTCTTTAACTCTTACATTTGCTGACCCCATACAACATTAAACATTTTCAATTATCGCAATCTGGTTATTATGGATGACAAGCGCTATAATCCTGTGAATCTGCCTTCACATTTTATAAGAAATTTTTATAGGAATACTAACGAAAGTTTAGTGTTTTTTTAAATTCTGTTTCAGGTGTAGTTTGATGTACTATATAAATCAAACAGGGTTCCATTTTGAAATTTTCGAAACCGTCAACGCAAACCATAGTTACCTGGAATGGATGAATTTTTGCTTTATTTTCTCCTCTGAATCTTTCTGGATCAAATTTTTCCACATCATGCCAAGCATCAGGGTCATGGTGCAGAGCGTAAGCTGGTATTTGTACCGAAATTCCAGCTGGGAAGTGTATGCCATTGATGGTACAGGATTTATTACATTGCCTGCCATAGTTGTGAGCAGGAGGATAAATTCGTAGTGACTCTTTAATCACACAATCAAGATACTCTAAGCTTTGGACAAGGTCATACAGTGGAGTCTTTGGGTTGGCCTACAGTTGGAATAAAATAAGAAATTACAAATGAGAAAATTGAAAGAAAAGACGTACAATTTTCTACGTATCGTGAGTTTTGAACTAATGATAATTATTTAGCCAATCAAATAGAAGTGCCTTATTGCTGCCTGCTTTATCAATTTTCTTTGTTGTTTACACTAATTAAGACTACTTTCCTTTAGATTCTTGTTTGAAGAACAAGACAGTATAATGGCAAATTAATTGAGGAAATTGCTCAAAGTGAAAGCGATATAACCAATTTTAAAAACATTAAGGGTAAACTCCAGTGCAGCATAGGTTGTTCAGTGCCTGCTTAACTTAACCCAGGAGAGTTAAGCCACGTTTAAACAGCGATTTCTGTTATACGGTTAGATTTAAGGTTAGATAATCCTGTTTAGATTTCCTCAGAAAAAATTAATTCAATTCTAAAGTTACAGCTCAGAAAAAAAAGGCTAATTGTATTTTGAACAACTTGACCTAGGCCTCTCACGGAGCTCATTATTTTCCATCTCCCCAATCATTAGGGTTTATACAATCAATACTTTCGTACCTCGATAGCTTCTTGAATTTCTTGACGTACTTTTTCCTGAATATCTGGGTGCAATGCTAAGAGGTATGTTGTAAAAGCTAAGGTATTGCTGGAAGTTTCTTGACCTGCGAGGAGAAACGTTACCGACTGAGCAACAATCTCGTCATTGGTTAGTTTTGAGCCATAGCCCCCAGGCCCCTGCTCCTCGTGCGCGGTCAACATCAAATGGATCAGGTCTTTTCTGCTCACAATATTTTTCTCTGCCTGCTGTCGACGCATGCGGATAATTTGCAAAGCATTGTCTATGAACACAGTAGGTCCACCGCTTAAGGACGCTATTACCTTTGTTATCAAACCGGAAAATGGCAGTGAAAATACCATCTGGAGCAAAGTCTGGGGTCGTTCCATAAATGACTGCGCTTTGCCTAGAAAAAGTGAATTTCCACTGCCCTGAACGTCCGCTTCGACTCCAAACGCGGTTGATAAAATTACATCTAGCGTCAGTCTGGAATACCAGTCTTTCATATCCACAGCTTTTCCTAGAAACGGAAGCAAAAATTTAAGAAATGAGCATATTTATCGTTTAAAACTTTTCTTCTTAATAAAGCAATGTAAGAAAGCTTAACGAGAAACGAGTATAAACAAAGTCTGCAGCAATACACTCTGTTTTTTTCGTTAAGAACAAACGTAATAAGAACATTGAGGCCGAAACCGCTCGAAAATTAAGAACAGTAATGGTTATAAAAACATTCTGAGGCTGACAATTTTCAAATATTAAGGGAAAAAAATGAAAAAGAAAGTAGTGAATAAAAGTCCTGAATATGCACAGCAACAAACAAGCACGACAGTGCAGTTCAGGTATCCTATATGACACGTAGGTACACTACGTAGAATCACGACATATGAAGTGGGCTAACCCCATCGGGTTAAACTTGAAGACCTTTGGAAACAAAATAAGAACATTTTTACCCTGAAATGGCCGAAAAATAGGAAAATTGAGCCTGAGCTAAATTTTACTGGTTCTTTATTAAAAAAATCAGCTTAAAAACAACCAGGGTAGTGAAAACAAAAATGGTTTTTGCGACAGGGTATTTTAGTATGTAAATACTTTCATTGATTTATTTTATTTTATTTTTGACATACATTTTTTTAGTTTCTCTCTATGATGTATCTATAGTTATTCTAATTTTCTCAATAACAATAAACCTGCCTTTAAAAACCTTCAAATTTGAAACGTTTACCTAACAACACAATCAGCGGACTTACTTGAGTGAAATGTGGTGGTAGGCTCAGCTGTATTTCTTTGAAGAGTGCTTTCAAATTCATCATCGCCACAACTTTAATTTGGTGTAACTTTTGTTGTTTCTATACTGATTATATTATTATTACTTTTAAGTTTGTGCTTGATTTTGTGATAGAAAAGACAATTTGCAACGTGTATTAACTAAAAAGCAGCCTTTAGCTTATAACGTCGAGCTCCTTATAATATAACTGTCAGCATCTTTCACGAATTTATCATTAAGAAAATCAATCTGCGCTCAAGGAATACAATGTCAGGGAAGGTGTTGTTTCTAATCTCCTAAATGATTTATTGTCGCTTCAACTCACTTGCTGGTTTTTATTTTGAAAAAAAGTTTGTATCACTTACCTGTGTCAGCGACCTCCTTTAGTTTTTTGTCCAATGTGTCAACGCCAACTTCCATGAGGTCTAACAACATTTTCAACTTGGCCGTGCTGAATGTTGGAGTCAGTGTACTTCGCAATCTCTTCCAGTCGCCATCTTTTGACGTCAGGATACTGTAGTGCAATGGGTGAATAAGGGAAAACTCTGGAATCAGACCTGCTCGGTTTTGGAAGTTGGAAAATTCCTTCAACATGATCGCCTTCAGGATATCGGGGTCAGTTACAACCACAACAACTGTCTGACCAAAACATGTCGTGAAACATTTTCCATACTTTTTAGAGCATTTAAGGAAGTATTCTTGATCTCCACCGGCTTTTCGAATGTCTGGAATATTTCCAACAAAAGGGAGTGGTTTTGGACCAGGAAGATTGATTTTCTTTAAGATGGCGAAAGAGCGAGTACCGTACCAATACAGTAACACGAGCAGAACTCCGAGAAATTCGGCAAAGAGCAGAAACGGCGAGCTGCTTTGAATGTGTTCTTTGATAACGTCAATCATCTCGCATCTAAGGTCAATCCTTCTCAAGAAGATACCTGCGTTGAAAATTCAAAATGGTAAATGGTTTAGATGTCTACAAGCAAAAAATGAAAGTAGAACTACAAAACAAACTTCCGTGTTCTAAGCCCAGAACATATGTTGTTTATCTTTTTTAGCCACGTTCGCCTACTTCTGTCAGTAGAAGTTCTCTTTAACCCTGGCTAACAAAGCATTCTTACTTGAGGTTAAAATTTTAAAAGTGAAATGAACAATATCCAAAATGTTAAGAGGTACAAAAATTAAGCTGGTTAGAACGAAAAAAAACAAATATTAAATAGTTGGAGCCGGTAGCAGTGCAATACGCTCCGTAAAAAAGTACCGACTTACCTTTGCGTGACTGGTGTGACTTTGAACGCAACCGATGAAAGACCTAGGGTTGTTATTTATTACATCCTGATTCTTAGCTTTGTTGCAGCAAAAATCGGACTACAAAGTTTCTATGGTTGTAATCTAGGTTTACGAAGATCAAGCGATTGAAAAGCTTTGGAAAAAAGTTGAGCTGCATGGGGCTTTTCAACAAAAATTGAAACAAACTTAGCTAATATAAAATAAAATATTACGTATTATTCCCTCAAACCAATTTTTGTGTGTGTGTGATATTCTAGAAAATTAATATCAGTTCTACAAATGTTAATTAATCGAAATAACTTCTTACTTGATTTGGTTGTGAAGTGTCCTCAGCAACTGCCCGCTCGGGTTTGAAACCTCAAAATGTCGCATCGTTTAAATACGTTTTGTTACGCAATTAATTATGCAACAAACTCATGTTTATGCTGAAACTAATATGCTTCAGTGACATTCAAGTTCACAACTGACCTTGAAAGACCGATCTCTTTAGAAGATTATTGTCAAATGTGAATTCCAATTTCATTCAGTTCGGTGTTTCTGTTTTCTGCAAAAGTTCTCTTTAACTCACGTGCTTCGATGTTTCTCTAGCAGCTAGCTGGATAAGAGAAGTAACAGATTTTTGTCGACATCTTGAAAAAAAGAAACAATGAGGAGCTAAATGCTCATGTAAACAAACGCCCACTCAATCCCAGCAATACTTGACTGCGTTTGACTGCTCCTGTAATTTGCATTTTCAAGGGCTCTCAAGGTTGCATCGTGCCTTTTGGCGCAAATTTAATTTGTCTGAATTAAATCTTTGGAGCAAGTGGTGAAAAGAATTTATCTGATTGGGCTTAAAGAAATACAAGCTACTAATTTCAAAAATTTTAAAGCTGCAAAGAGAGATAACTGGAAATAATGATTTGTTTTAATTTCTGCTGGATTTGGATGTTGGATATTTCATTACAACACAAATTTCTTTTTTAAGTATTTCTTTCTTAATATTAAATTTGAGGTTTTAGACCAGTTTGTTCGACATGTTAGAGTAACTTATAGAATCACATGTTTGCAGTACGTTTCACGGGTTATATTATAAAAATTGCTTTGAATAAAAAGACGTCCAATATCTCCGGTAACAGTTAAGATAAATGATGTGTTGTAAAATCAACAATCATGCTCGCCTTTTAGCAAGCATTCCACGGTCTCGAAACATATTAAAAAAGGCCAGGTATTACCAAAAAGTTATTACACAGTCAATTCAAGTTTTTTCCTCTTTTATTGAAAGCTAGCTACGGTTACTATTGACGGCTATTCAAGGTCTCTGTTTATTTTTTTATTGTAGGTCATTCAAGATTGCGATTCAGAAACAATTCAGTGAAGGTCCATTAACTTAACGGTTAACTCAAAATTTAAATATTCAGCGAGAACCTTCTACGATTCTCCGGATCCGGTGTTAATGATAACTATTATGGTCTGTTTTTTATTGGTCTTATGCCTTAAGTCTCTTACTTATTGAAGTCAAAAGGAGGTCTCTGTTGATTGTAGCTAGGCCATATAAGTTATTGATTCATTTTAGTCAATTCAAGGTCTTCAATTATTGCAGGACATTAAACGTCTCTTTATTGTAGCAATGGCAAAGACTAGATTTATATAGGCCGCTAAAGATTTCCATTGATAACAGGCCACTCAAGGTCAACCTATTCATTGTATAGCCTGAAGCCAAAAACTCGATTCACTATTTATTTGAGGTCAATCAAGGTCTCTTTTGTTTCAGGGCATTCAAGGTCTCTCTTTATTGCAAGCCATGCACTCATGGTCGCTAATTTTACGCTTTTGCGCCATTCAAGGGCTCTATTGTATTCTTATATTAGGCCTGGGCCTTAATTGGTTTTAGCTAGACCACTCTGGCCTCTTTTGTTTTTAGAACAGTCAAAGTCTATTATTTTTAGACCAAGGTTTCATTTTATCGCAGGTAATACATTCAACGTTTCTATTATTTGTTTGAAACTTTTCAAATACTATGTATAACGGCAGTTCAATTTTAAAGTCTCTTTTTGTTGTAGCCCTTTTTAAATTAAAGACTCGACAAATTAAACCGAGCCCATTCAAGGTCTATGTTAAATAAAGGCCATCAAAAGGAGGTCTCGTTCTGTTTATTGAAGGCTTTTATTTAAGGTACCTACTTAGTGCAGAACATGCATCCAAAGCCTTGCAATTGAATCAACGCAAGTATTCAATGCAGGCCATTTAAGGCCCCTCAGTTAATGCAGGCCATTCAAGGTCCCTATTAAATGCAGACCATTTAAGGTCTCCCAGTCAATGCAGGCTATTCAAGGTAACTATTTAGTACCGGCCATTCAAGGTCACTATTTAGTACGGCCATTCAAGGTCTCTATTTAATGCAGGCCATTCAAGGTCCCTATTCAATACCGGCCATTCAAGGTCTCTATTTGATACAACGGCCCATTCAAGGTCCCTATTTAATGCAGACCATTCAAAGTCCCTATTTAATAGGTCCAGCCATCCAAGGTCAAAACTAAACGAAGGCCATTCAAGGTTGTTGTTTATCGAAGGCTATTCAAGGTCACGATTTATGGTAGGCCATTCAAGGCCTTTACATTCATTTCAGCACAGTCAATTTCTAAATTATTTTTTGAGGTCTCGACTTATTGCGGGAAAACAATTCAAGACCTTGTTGTTATTAGCAAAACGAGGTATTGTTACGTTAGAAGCTGCTCGAGGTTATTGTTTTGCTTTAGGACATTCGATGCATTTGAACCAATAAAAGGGAGCTTTATAATTTAGACTAAGCGAATTATGACCGCGTGGAGACTGGTACTGATATTTACGTCTTCGTCTTCGTCCAGGCGTAGTTTCAATTTCACACATGTTCAGTAAAAAATCCAAATTCAAAGGTTCAGTTTTACTTTTTATGGAGGACATCATCGATGACAGGGGGCTTCTAAGCATTTCTGACGTTTTGAATTAGGGAAATCTTTGTTTAAACTTAAAACCAAACTTAACTTGGACAACACGTCGCATGACGAACACAAGACAAACTTTATATATTCGGAAAGACTGAAATACCAATTCTCGCAGAACCTGGGGGCTTTGCTGGGGCTTTGTTAACGGAACAGTCAGACCTTCGTGGAGACCAAATGAAAACCAACGTGTGTTATACAATGGCCATTAGAGGGTTTCAGTCACTCGTTGCTCCAAGAATGCAAATCTTTATGGAGCAGTTGGTGAGTGGTTTCATGAACTTTCTTTATAGTTGACATATGTTAAATTTTGAGATTCATTTATTGGTTTTGAGGCCATAATCATGTAGCATTGTAAATAAGCATGCAAAACTTTTTGACAAAAAAGCCTGCATTAATATTTTGAATAGATATGTTGCCAAATGTGATAAATGCATAGTATAATAGTTGCAACTTTTAATTGAAACATGTTTAACGTTTTTAAAACATGTTTAACGCTTTTAAAAAAATAAACACGCATTTATATCATTAGGGATATTTATTATTATTATACATATGCATAATGTTTGTTGCACTGAAATCTTGTAATCAATAATTTATGGTTGCAGAAGGCAAACGTCATGATGCTGGAACGCTCAGGATGTCTAATTTGCTAAACCAACTACAGCAGTACTCGTATTCTCTAAATGGTTAACCTTAATATATTTACGGGGATCCAGCATACCCATTCCGCATACATCTACAGTCACCATTCGTGGCGGTCAACTAACAAATATATAAAAGGCATTCAACACACTGAGTGAATTAAGAGTAGTTTTTGAGTGAGTTTTTGGCGATATCATCACTTGTTTTGTATTTCTTGACTACAAGAAGAACTTAAAAATAGGACTTAGTCCTGTGGGAAAAATGTTCTTTGTGTGTGTGTACTGATGCGAAATGCGCTTGTATGTCTTTATAAAAACACAACATCTGATTAACTGAACTTAATATTAATAATATCAGATCATTTCTCAGTTGAATAAAGGATGTTTGTTTCCAATTTATTGAAGCTGAGCCGGATTGAAATGTGTTCTGTGAGAAACCTTCTAAAATAGTTTATGCATGTTTGTGTTTATATGCTTTTGTTATCAAATTAACTAACTATGTGCTCTTTTGGTCTTAGTATGTGTATATATTAATATTTTGATGTGATCTTCAAATTTCTCAACTATTATCTGGACCAAATCAACAAATGATGCCTCACATACAGAAAATACTACATACACACATGGCGACATTTGATGATTTGGTCCAAACAATAAATATAATTAAGAAATCGTTCTAATAATGATTCCGAGTTAGAAGTTTTCAAATGGATTTCATCAACGCAAAAAAATAATAGAAGAAGAGAAAAAAAAAAACAGGGAATCATCACACCGCCCTCTAG
>JANVCF010185723.1:0-20784 GCA_025388745.1 Hydrozoanthus gracilis
TCCCCCCCCCCCCCCCGGGACAATTACTCTTACTGGAGATAAGCGCCGGCCTTATGAGCCACTTAAGCTCGAGAAAGGATTTATTAAGAATGTTTTAGGAACATCTGAGGCTAAAATACTTCCAGCTATTTTATAACTATTAGCACTAGCCTAGTCTCCTTCGCAGCCGTTCGTTTTTCGCCCCATTCCCCTCTCAGTCTGGGGAATGGGGGCTGTGAAGGAAACTAGCATTTGACAGAAATGTGACGACGTTTTGTTAAAAAAAGGTGGTTCATCAACAGAACAGCTCAGTTCAAATATTTAGTTGAGGAATAAGCCTATCTACACATATCACAGGATTGGCTATCTACAAGAGCACCTAAGACCTTAAAACATTTATGAAAATCTAGAATGCCCAAGCCTAGGGCAAGCCAGTACATGTCAAAAAGACACAGACAATGATAACCCGAATTACAACGCTTATTTCATCCTAAAGAAGTAATTTCCAAAATAAATATTAAACTCTATTTTGTCGAGGAATCCTTTGGTTCCATTCTAAAGCTTGACTGAAAGGCGCTCTTTTGAGGAAACAATTTTTGCATTGGATCAAGGTTGCAACAAGTCGTTCTCAAACAGCCTTAAATTAAGAAATAAACAAAAACAAACATAACTCTTGAACTTCGATTAACAAAACGGTTGGGTTATCGTGAGCCAAACAGGAAGATGATTCGATAACTCATAGAATTGAAGCATTTTGCATTTCTCTGGAAATTTAAGTGCTACAAGTTCCAAATATTAAAAAAATACTATAGAATCGAAGCATTTTGCATTTCTCTGGAAATTTAAGTGCTACAAATTCCAAATATTAGAAAAAATACTAACTAGACAAGGATGTTCTTTGCCAAACCTAACCAAGCCAAGTTGGTTGCAAACGATTATATTCGAAATTGTATTCCAAGGCATGAAAAAACAGCTTGTCAAGGGAATAAAGAAATGATTTATAACAATGCCTTACAACCAGAAACTTTGTTAATACTTGTTCCAGCAACCTGCCACGCCATGAGGAAACAAAATATATGCTAGAGAAGAAAGAAGACATTTGTATATGTTTCTGAAATAAAAATTAGTTTGTTAATACTGTAATATTTTCAACTGATAGTAGAAAAGCACATGTGCTGGAGATGACTTTGTCTTTCAGTTGCTAAGTTAGTACTTTTTATAAACTTTTTTTTCTCTTGACAACCAGGAAGATTTCCGCATCTTGCTGACATCTTGAGTAGCTAACTTCACCACTGAGGTGACTTCAATGCTATCCAACGTTGCAAAAACAGTTCCTCATTGATTAAGTTGAAAGTTCACCCTCCCAAAATGTCAGGCAGAGCTGGTTGACTTGATGGCTCAAATCTACAAAAATCTATGATGGATTGGATCTTTCACTGGCTTGTTTTCGTACTCTTTTCTCGTACTCTGCTCTATTTTGACTGAAAGGAAGAAAGGAAGTTTTTTAGTAAGCTAGAATACAACCATTCAGTATTACAGAACCCACCGTGGGGAACACTATAGAAAGTTGCAATATATACCAGTTAATAAAAAATTATTAAAAACTATGTAAACTGATTTGTAAAAGTGTAAAAGCGTTAAAAGATTAAAAATTTTTGAACAGTATCACTTGTTCTTCTTCAGGTGACTGATTAACAATTAAATTCACACTGGTACTAGTACATTGGTGGTTTTTTTCCAGGGTCTTTAACAAAGGGACATAAGCACAGGGAAACGGCTTTCTTTCATTGACAGTATTTTGGTCGAGTTGAGAGTGTAAAGACTCTAAAAATAATCTTTGTCGGTTGCGGTTGACGTGTTTTTCCAGGATGCAGGCATATTGTAGATGAATATTGTGATCTGTTTTTTCGGCATGGAGTCGGATGGCAGATTCTTTCCTGGCAGCAGGCGCAGGGTCGTGCTCGACTGATCTTGATGCCCAGCAACATTTGCTTTCGCCCACATATGCAAAGTAATGTCAAGACTGTATTCATACCCATCAACACACTTAAGTCAATTTTTAAAAAACCAAAGGATCAGTGAATCAAAAGTAATGACTGTGACTTTGCGTACGTGGGTGAAAGCAAACGTTGCTGGACGTCAAGATCAGTCAAGCATGACGGTCGTCCCCCAAAGGCATTTGTCAATATCTAAATTCTTCTTACAGTAACAATATAAAATAAGCTGATTAGTGTTGAGAATATGAAATTTGATCATCCACCAAAAAGTCTGAAAGATGAACTTACAAATTCTCCCAAACTACTCATAGAAATATTATAGACATAAGTAATGAGAACTTATGAGCTAATCAGTGGGCACCCTTAGGGGTAAAAGGGTTAAAAAAGCTTACCAGTAAATTGTATATGCCTCTGCTTGAGCGGGATCCTTTATGTTTGGGTCATTCAACAAATCTTGAATTCCCAAGAGTATCTAAAAATGTTATGGATCGAAATCTTAACAAAACTGCTGACTGTGACTATCAAATAATAGTAATACATAAAAATTTTTTTACTTGTTTTTCACTCAATGTTCTAAAAAGAAACAGAGAATACAGCAATGTACTCTGAAGCCCCAAATAATAGTATAGAGCAGAATGGTGGCACAGGGTGGAAAAATCTTTCAAAATCAATAATAAAATAGAATGGAGTAGTAGTATAGGGTGGAAAGATTTCAAATACAAGTTTGTAAAATGAACCAAAATGATAGTTCAAAAGTGTGAAAAAAACTTTTTTTGGAGATGGGTGCTGCTTCTTGTCACAAATGAGCATTGACAACTGTAAACATTGAGCACTGTGTCCCAGAAGAAGAATACTGACAGTCTGAAAACCTGCAGTGAAGATGCTTGACTTCCGAAACCAAGAAATTAAAATTAGTAGAGTCTCAAGTAAGACTATATAGAACGGGAGTTTAGTCAAAAATAAGAAGAGTACAGTCATGTACTATTACTTGAGGTAACAAGAGGTTATGAAAATGTGGGTGGAAAACTGGAAAACATTTTCTTATCTTTCCTTCGTTGTGCTTCTTATAATTACAGGGATACTTGTGGTAAGACCAGTGTGAAAAAGAGTTTGTTTTGCTTTTTGGCTTATTTTTATTGATCAATTTTAGCTAAACAAAATGGAAGCAAGAGTTGAGATGTTTCATGTAAAATAGGTTGCATGCTCCTCTTGTCACCTGCAATTAACAAGTGGTCAAAATTACACAAGGAACACTTCAGAATTATCTATTCTCTGTTTGTTCTTCATCTTAGCGTGCACCTCGTCAAAAGACTGAAAGCCTCACTTTCTCCAGCAGTAGTACTTTGTGGAACATGAGGAACCGATGGTGATCCAATAACAATATTTGTCAAGAATTCACACGTACAGAATGCACAGCATGCCTTATTTGTCAAAAAATCATGTGTAAGCTTTTCTTCTCTCAATTTTGAGTAATTATCTAAGTATTGCTTAAATTGGCTGAACAAATTTGAAGCAAGAGTTGAGATCTTTTGTGCAAAATAAGTTGCTTGCTCCTCTTGTCACCCGCAATTAAGGACTTCAGAGTTGTTTACCTGTTTTATTGTGACTGCAGGTCGCCAGTCCTTATCTTCATCTAGAAGGGATAGACAAACAGTTCCCGAAGGATAAACATTGGGATGAAATATTGGTGGTTCAAACTTGCCTGTGGATATTAAGAACAACAGTAATAATTTATTATTTAAGGCAAGAAATTACAACTGGTTCAAAGTGTCTATCACAAGAAATATTGTGGAACAAGGATGGAAAAATTTCGTTGAAATCTATTATGGTTGTAACATTTAATGTTTTTAAGTGATGACATCGAAAGCAAAATTTGAATTTGATTTGGAAGGAGCTGGCACCATTCAAATAGTAAGAAAACAACCAGAAACAGACTTGAATTTGAACATGATAAATGTTAACTAATAGGTTAAGCCTGAATAAAACTCTCCAAACTGTGTGCTACACAGAATTAGAAACTGTACAATGTAAGAAACATAAAAGGGTTTGTCACGTTCAAAGAACAAACATCAACATTTTAGTACAATAGTAACCTTCAAATAAAAACAAACATCACAAAGAGAACTTAATGAACACAAACAAACAACTTGCATTTCGGCGGGGATGAAGGATAATCATCTTTGAATATCATCTTTAGTTTGTACAGTCCTCCTTCCCATGGGGTCTACAATAAATGTCAAACATTTACAACACATTAATATTTGAAGAGCTTGGTGTGAAAACAGCCAAAATGATGCTTTCGACATATTATCTTAAGTCTAAAAAAATCCCAGCTTTTTGGAGGGCAAAAATTGAGATCTTTTTGGTCTTTAAAAAATGTCATTAGCTCGCTACCCAAAGTTATGGCTACCTCTGCAAGTGGTCTCCTTAAGTATTAATTCCAAAATAAGTTAATTGACTTCTTGTTTATTATTTCTTGTAACAAGTTCTACCAGCGGGCAGCGGGGGAAAAAAACTGGAGTATTACTATTTAACATATTACTCTATAGGTATATAACTAAACCATATATCTCTATAGGTATATAACTACACCACATTTCTCTTTTGTTTAGTCTAATAGCTCCACAACAACTGATCAATCAAAAACAATTGGTACATTTATCATTTTTATAGTTTTTATTTGATTCTTTACACGATAAAAAACTAGATTAATTTTGGAAGTTCAAAATGTATCAATATTGGCCTAAGAAGCAAAAACATTGAAGTTAAATTAATTCAATTTTCACATTTTTTAATCATTTACATTGAAAGTTAGTCAAAATGTTTTTTATGAAAACTTGAAAACAAAAATCTTAAGGATTCTCTTTCCATTGAGTGTTTAGGGGTTGCCATTCAAATATACAAATAAATATTCAATGACATGCATGGAGCTAACTGATACATTTAATCAAACTACCTGCATAATGAAGTATATGCTTTACCAAATCTACGAGTATATAATTTGTCTCTTTTTAATTATTCTTTTCAAAAAAATTTATTTCTGAGACTGGCGTGTCTAGCATTTCTGAAATATCAATGACTGACAAATTGAGGTAATTAAATAAAGCAGTAATTTTTGCACCTCTTTAAAAAACTATTTTCCTTTGTTGTTTTTAACTTTGCTTTATTGTACACACTAGGGGTTGTTAACTCTTCAACCCTATAATCGAACTTCGTTGCACCAAAGTCGACCATTGTTTGAACTAAAACTCTCGTACGCTCATATTTTCAACCATAGCATGAACAAGTCAACACAGGATAAAAATTAAAGATTTTTTTTTTATGAACACATTTTTTTCATAGGATTGTATTTTCAAGGAACAACGATGACAAATGAACCGAAATACTTCCTCAATCAGAAATAGTACTCGTTACTACATTATACACGCAAAAGCTCTATAAAAAATCTATGCAATATCATTACATTCAAATCATCAAATTGTACAACTGAACAGGTTCACCACTAACGAGTCTGGTGACCACAAATATGAAACATTTCAAAGATAGTGCCACTGTGAAAGACAGCGATTGCGATGGAGTTTACTAAGTTAGTAAATAAAAACTGATAGCTAAAAGGTAAAACAATTTACGCGATCTGAATATTGGCATAAGAACTTACCCCTTTCTTGCCTGGTATTGCTGTAAAAAAGAGAAAATTCAATTAGATTTCTTAATTAATTTTGAAAATAACATAAACGCACGTTAAATAAGCAGTCAGGAGACTTACAACATTCCCAGTTCATCAAATTTAAAGTACCATCGGCGTTTTTTGTTGGCTTTGCAACAAATCCCTAAGAGGAAATATATCTATTAGTAATGACAATTTTCTCAGTGCATGACTAGAACAAGGTACGGAATCACAGGATCGAATGGGCACAAGGCACATGCCGTTTTGAAAGGCACACACTGAAGAGGGAGCGAGTCTGACAACTTACAAATGGGTGATCTTTCCTCCAAGCTTTTCTCTCTTCTGCTAGTCTTCCGAGGGCAATACCGGACATTTTTTAACTAGTTTTTCCACACCACTTTGTATTTTTACAAGCCAGAACGAAAAACTTGGGTAATACACAAAACCTTTCGATCAAGTCATTGATCACCTCAACTTTTTCAGGAAAGATGACAACTGCATGCGATTTCGAACGGTTTAGCATATGGTCACGTGAGCTAAACTGCATCAAGATTCGCATTGCGCAAGCGCACGTAGGTTTTTTGTAACCAGGCCTTTTGTTTAGAGCGACAGAAAAAAAGTGAACTTTCCTTGTCAGCGGGTGTTTCTGTGTTGCGCAAGCGCGTGCCGGGTGTTCCTGAAAAAAAAAAGAAAAAATAACATGAATTTATAGCGAAATATTCCGATTTTATTTTTATAAAGAGGCTTTCTATAATGTCAGGAACAACCGTTCCAGAGGTAAGTTATTTTATCGTCCAAATCTCAGTTTTACAGAAATATGGCGTGGTTTTTGGTGCAGCACAATTCATTAACGAAGTAGACGATGCACAAAGTCTTGTCATTCTTCAAGCGTAACAAAGTTTGAAACTGTCGAAGTCCCCTTTCAAAGTCTCAACGACCGGTACTTCACTGCGTTATTCGAAGTTAATTTGTGAACAAGTGCGGGTTTTTTATCAATTTAAAGTACAAAGCTTACTTGCGACATTATCAATTCCAAGTACATTGATCGCGTCTGTATATAAAGAAATGCCGATAGTAAAATCTCCTCTTGACTTGGTTAAATAGTTGTTTGACGTGTTTACACAATTATTCGATGGTAGTTTGGCAAATCATGATCATGTGTGACAGGTAAGTGAGTGAAAAATGAAACCTTCTTAACCGATCTTCGATGGTCGTTTCAGCCAAAATAATTAAAAACCTCCTCAAAATCTTTTAGTACATCAAGCTCAACAAAAGTTTGGTATTATTTTAAACAGGAAAATAAAAACAAGCGAATAAACAATCACTCATGTGTATTTAAAATGCCCATAGTAGTAATCTCACATCTTCAGAGGCGCTCTGCAGTAGATACATGCATGTAATTTAAAGTAGTGAAGTTTTTTTCTCTGACTAATTGATGATAACTTTCTGATCTTGTTTCATTTTCAGAACAACTCAAGCCCGGGCGCATCGACAACACCTCAAAAGTTATCATCAGATTTAAACAAACCTAAGAAAAAAAGACCAGAGGATTTCAAATTTGGAAAAATTTTGGGGGAAGGATCATATTCAACTGTATGTATTTAAAGATTCGATGCCACGTTCATAATTGTTAGATTTCATTTAATTTAGAAAAAAGAAATGACATAAAAAATTGTGAGGAGGAAGACTAACAGTAAGTACTCTTGTCTTTCATGCATACAAAGCCTTTTTCACACCCAGATCACAATCCAGACATAATTAAGAAGCATGTGTGTTGTAAAAGCCATCAGAAAATGTTTCAATAGACAATACTTTCTGAATTCCTAAATGCTCTTAGGATTTTTATTTGAATTATATGTTGTGATTGACAGTTTGATGAGGAATGATTTGAATGAACAGATTTTTTTTTTAAATTGAACGAACCGTTGAACCCCAGTATAAGGAACCCAGATATAACATAGTCCCTGTAAAAACGAAGTACACTCTTTGGTCCAAGCAAAGTTACAGTAATTTTACACTGCACATAACCCAGATAAGATATATGCAGATTTAACGAAAGTCCCATTTTACCAAACCAAATGTTGGGTCCTGATGACAAGTTTTGCCTTGATATAACAAATTTTTCTCAACTTCAAGTGACTGATTTACCCACCTAAATGTATAATTATTGAAAACATAAACATTAATTTTGATATACTGGAAGTTTTAAGAATTTTGTACTTGTTCTTTATCAGCTACTATCATGGTTGATTTAAGAAATACACTTGACTGACAGGATAACCTTTTTTGTTATCCTTTGTTATTACCCCTGGCCAATATACCAAATCTTTTGGTATTATTTCAAATGGCATCTTTGTTATTTCAGGGCTCCATTTATAACAAAACCATGATATAAAGAGGTTGTTCTTGTGGACCCTTGGCATTTCATTATACCATGGTCCCACTGTATATTTAAAAAAATCAATTATCTAATTATGATATTTAACTTTAATATGAAGGTGTTTAAAGCAACGGAAATCAGTTCAGGAAATGAGTATGCAGGTACTGTTCATCAAACCTGTTAAATCTCAGCTATATTATCAATGTTGCCTTTTTAAACTTGTTAAGAATAAGAAATGTTATATACATGTATGAGAAAATTGGGATTGATCAAACAACTAAAGGGAGAAAGCAAAATTCTCCTTAACTGATTAAAACATAGGCTGTAGTAACATTTGAGAGAATTTATAAATGTAATTTTAGATATCATCCTATGATAAAAAGGGAGCAACTGCAGAACACCTCAAACTGCAAACAGACCTTTTTATTGACCCTGGTTGTGGCTACATGGTGAAAAATAAAGTATCCGTCTATTTTTGTTTTATAATAGAATGCAGTATACTTGTCAGGGCTTGATACTAACTTTTTTGCTCACTAGTGCAGTGGCTATTGATAATTTTGATCCATGTTTTCTACTAGCCAGGTTTCTTTCCACCGTAAAAATGTCTGAAATTTTCACCAGCCATTTTGGCTTGTGAAAGCCCCAAACCCACTAACCAAAACTGCACTTCAACTAGCATGTGGCAATTTGGCTACTATTAGCAGGGTTGCCGCGGTCCTTGAAAATCCTGGAAAGTCCTGGAATTGAGAAAAAAAACTCCAGGCCCTGGAAAGTCCTTGAATTTAGGTCATTGTCCTTAAAAATCCTGGAATGGGCCAAAAACTTATTTCTTTACTTCCAAATTGATAAATATAAGTTGTTTGTAAAAAATTTTTTATGTGACAATAATGTAAAACAAAAACCCTAACTCCAGAAGGCTTGATTTTTGTCCAGAAAGATATTTTCTTAAGCTTCTTAAGATAGTATGTGTATTGCTGAACAAATTTCTGAAAAAAATGTGCAAAACATTCAAGCATTATTTAATCGAGAAGGTCCTGGATTTGCTTGAAAAGGTCCTGGAAAGTCCTGGAAAAGTCCTTAAATTTTACACCCAGTAAACAGTGGCAACCCTGTATTAGTCTGTTTGAGTGGTTGCTTCGTGGATACATGGTGAAATATAAAATATAAGTCTTATAACAGAAGGAAGTATCTCTGTGTAGTGCCTATGTGGTTGAAAATATCCTCAAACTAGTTTAAGTAAATGCCTTGTTTGACGTAGATATTATGATGGTCACTGTGTAGCTGTAGTCATTTGCTACAAAGATAGAATTATGAGTGCGAGGTATTCTGCAGTCTAGCCATGAAAAGAAAAATCTCTCAACTTGTTACAAGAAAACTAAGTATGAATCAAAGTTGGGAGAATTAAGAAGAATAATTTTTGGGCTTCTAGCAAAAAGCAAGTTCTTCTAACATGATTGTATAAAAGCACGGGTCATACTTGGGAGAATTAGCCAATATATCATCTTATGATGAACAGCAAGATGCTCCTTAACTGATTACAATAAAAAACTGTGGATCAAAGTTTGGAGAACTGAGCTCAGAAGAAACAACATTTTTTAACTTGTAAATAAAATGCTTTGATTAATTATACTTCTAAGGATAGAACTGCTGCATTACATTATCTGGTATAGGCAGATTTCATTGTTTACATATAATGAAAGCAAAAGAGTCTAATTTCCACATTTCAAACAATATTCGATAAAGTGTAGCACAGTATATAATCAGTCAAAGTTTTAGCTTGATACTTGGATACTTTCAGAGAAAATGAGCCTTAAATTAAAAACTCCAAAATTTATTATGATTATATGGAGTGGAGGCAACTCTTGGCACCAAGCAACCCAACTTATTTTTGGAAGCCTAACTTCTCTCATAGTATTCTGTTTAATAGAGGTAAAACTTTCAATGATATTCCCTTAACGATACTCTATAAAATTTTGAACTCATTTTGTCTCAATGTTGCAGTTTGATTTACAGTAATGAGGCAAATGTATGTTACAATGGCCATTGTCATACTGAGAACTGCCTATAGATACAGTTTAGTAAAAAAAGTTATACAGTATTAAACAAACCATCAGGTTTTTGTACCTAGTAACTGATTCTGTCATGTTGCTGGCAGTGAAAATTCTGGAGAAAGTACATATCATCCGTGAGAAAAAAGTGCAGTATGTGTCCAGAGAGAAGGAAGTGTTGAGCAGACTAAGCCATCCTTTTTTTGTACGCCTCTACTTCACATTTCAGGACAAGGAAAAATTATGTATCCTTTTGATTTGGAAGTGTAAACAGTCTATAATGTCTGTAAACAATAATTATGTTCAAGATCAGAACAGCAATAACAAGTGTCAATTTTGTCAAAACTTCTGCCATTTTAAGGTCATTCCCCTTTTTTTCACTTCGCATAACAATGCCATTGATTGCAACAAGACAAAATAATAGCAATCTGGTAGCAGGACCTGAAAGGTAGATTTCTTTCTTGAAAGAGATAAAAAGAAGGCAATTTCACAAAAATGAAAATCAGAGATGGTTTAAAATATTCCTCCATTAACAAAAACGGCCAAAACGCCACCTTCAACCTTTAAACTGCAAAACCGCCAAGTGGTTGAACTCGATGTCTTGGTAAGCAATCTTGATAAAGGATGTGAATCTTGTTGTCAGTCACTGAAATTATCTTACTGTTTGGAAACCGTTTCTGGTCTTGGAAATTTTCTGTATATTAATAATTATTAGTTGCTCAAAATAATTAATAGCAAATGTGGGGATATCAATACTTGTTTAAACAAGACCCATCGCACTGTGAGCACTTGTCATGGGAGACCAATATTTGATTTAAACACAGAACTTGCAGCAGTTATGTCAAAATCATCAAGTTCAATTGTGTGTAGAAGACTGTGTAAAATAAAAAAAATTGTTAGCGTCTCAGGATATGCCCTCTACAAACCTTGTTGCTCCGCCTGGGGTCTGGGTACAAAACGCGCCAAAATAAGGACCCCTTAACTTTTTTTTGTGCATTTAATTAATGGGTAATTAATCTCGAATATTTGAAAATCTAACAATAGAAACATGAGACATTGAAAACGTTTTTATTTACACAAAAATGTTGCCTTTTATGAGGATTACCATGGTAACACTTCTGTGTCCTTTCATAAAAGTCATAATAATTGCACTTAAAATTGCTTTGAAAATTTGAGATATAATCTAAGCTACTTTTTAAAATTTCTTTATTATGTATTTCAAAAGAAAATACAGCTATTTTCTGAAACAAGGACCAAACACCTGCCACTTGGTGTTGCAGGGGGTACATTTGGTTAGGTATGTGAAGTTGGGCACCACCTGTTTTTGTTTCGTTTTTTGGATTCCCTTGTGATGGGCAATGTATGAACGAGGTTTAAAAAAAATCTTCGTGGCGATTTTCTTCAGGGGAATGACCTTAAAACACAACAGGAAACCCTAAAAAAGTTGAGTTTCTAGCACTGAGTTATTTGACATGCATATTTAATGTTGTGAGATTGTTATACTGACTGAACATATAATTTCTCATCTTAAGAGATTTTAAAAACATTTCCAGTATTAGTTAAAAATTTTATTTTATACATAAGTGTAAACAATGTGTTTACTCATTTCTGATTCAATGGTATAAGAACAAAACATTTTGTATGTTTCTTTTTTATTGTTCAACAAAAAAAATTAAAGAACCATACAATGCAAGGAACAAATAACGAGCTTCCTCTTGGCATAAAGTATAACTTACTTCAACTAAGTGGACCAGTATTTGTTCCTTTTTATATTTGATATGATTAAGGTAATAACATTTTTTGTCCAATACAAGTAATTAATCTACATAATTTATATTGTCATCTATGTTTTCTTTTGACTGTTTTACCCAGATTATGGTTTAAGTTATGCTAAGAAAGGTGAACTCCTGCCATATATTAACAAGGTGAGTATTCTTTAACACAGTTAGATCAATTAGTTCTAAAGTGATTTGGTTAGCAAGTTTGGATTGGAATCCAAAAGCTAGATAACAAATTTAAACCCCTGGTAAAACCACCATGTTGTGTCCTTGAGAAGATATTTTACCTGACTTGTCTCTATCAACTCAGCTGCATAAATGATTATTCCATTGCAAGTCAAACGTTTAGACCAATAACCAAATCCTGCATGCTGATTGGTCAAAAATCAGTGCAATCCATTTGGATGCAGGACCAGGAAGGTAATGGACAAATTTCTTGTAAACACAAGTGCACAGAGATAATTATTGTTTGTTTTCTTTTACTGATCTAAAACTAACGCCATGTAATAAATATCTTAATCACCTTGTTTGCTTGGTCTGTCCGGGAAAATGTTTGCCCTTTGGTCTGTCCAGGGAAAGACCATGGACAAACAGTTCCCTAGACAGAACCCGGGGGGGGGGGGGGGTACTTCAGGGTCAAAAGGGTAGGGATGACCGTTGGGATAAAAATTTTCTACCCTAACCCTTCGGTTTTAAGATTACCCTAAGAAATACCAATTGAAAGCTGAAATTTTCCCCAGGGTAGTTCGGTCGTTGCTAAGTCCCCTCATGTTGTTCTGAACGTGATATGCAGTAAATACAGGCATGCACGTAGTAGATTGTTTGCCAAATGACATTTTTTAAACTTCTTATCAGTAGGAACATTTGCTAAAGCACGGGACTGCAAGCAGTTCAATAGCTTTATGTTTTAAACCCAAAAAATATCAGCTGCAGGCTCTTGGTTTAACTCTGGATTTCTTTTTACAACCCCTAAAAAATACCAGAATGGCAATTTTAACCCCTAAAAAATATGACAGTCATACCTACCATCCTAATATAGGGAGTACCCCCCCCCAGGGGACAGAACTCACACTTGTTTATTAAGATATTTGTAGGAGCTTCAGCTGGGGGCTAACCTGTGATGGAATGTACCTTTCTGCCCTAGCCAATTATCAAAAAATTGATCTATATGAAAAAAATTAATAAAACAACTCAAAGATTGAAGATGAAAATCCAACTTTCCTAACTGATTTCACAAACAGTTGGGCCCAAGTTGAGAGAACTTGTTTTCTATACATTTACAAATTATATTTTACCTCACCAATAAAATTATTGAGGGAATAAAATAGTCTCTTGCGTGTTTCTATACAAAAATAGAACATGCTACATTATGTAGCATAACACAAAAAAGGTGTTGAGAGGAAACTAAGGCAAAGCCAAATTTTCTCTCAACTTTGTGAGTGTCTGCTACATCTAGTGTTTTCTGTTTTTGTCTAGAAACACAAGCAAGGCTGTTTTTTAGAAACAACCTCTAGATCTCCAGTCCATACAAAAAAAAGTCATTTAACTATTTTCTTGTGTTATGTGATGACTTACCGTGGTTTCTATTCAGTTATAAAAACTATTTCGTTCTTTCTTACAGCTTGGGTCATTTGATGAGAACTGCACACGATTTTATTCTGCTGAAATTGTTCTAGCCTTGGAGCACCTGCATGGTCTGGGAATCATTCACAGGTACAGAAGATTAAAATTTATTACAATGTTTAGACACTTCTTTGTACTTACAGTTAAAAATAGAAAAAATTAAAATAGTTAGGCTTGTGTCCTTTGCAATAGAAATAAAGTATCTGATTGCAGGTTGAGAGACATCATGATTTGATTGACACAACACTATCTGTCCTTCACATTTGTTAGAAAATGGTCCCTTACTGTTTTCTGTTTGCTATTGCAATATCTTATGTAACCATTAATAGTAATTAATAATAATATCATTTTATTAAATTCCATTACAATACACACATGGGTTATAGCTGGTACATTACAGATTTACAAAGATTTGGGGGGAGCAAATTGCGAAAATTTTAGCAATTTGTTATAAAATCTGAAATTCCTCATAAAAAATTGCTGTTGTTAGCAAGAAAATTGTCGGGTGGGGGGTTAGGCCTGGCTCCCCGATCATAATAATAAATATTTAGGGGTGCAATGCCCCCCTGGATCCCCTGTTCTGTAGGCCATTCATGAATAATTTATAGATTATAATTAAAGTAGCTGGTATAGCCTTGAGGTGATAAAGTATAGACCTTATTTGAATAAATTAATTATGAGTAACATTAATTTTGCTATCTAAGAAATGGTGTTCTTGCTAACAACACGCTTTGTTGAAATAAGTGTTTCTCTTGTTTGACAGAGATCTGAAGCCAGAAAACATTCTTTTGAGTGAACAGATGCATATACAAATCACAGATTTCGGAACGGCAAAGATTTTAGATGGTGAAAATAACAAAGGTTTGTTTTTGTTTTGTTCTAAGTAATATAAGGTTCAAACTTAAACTCAGAGTTAAATGAGAGAGTTCTTACCATGAGCAGAGAATGAAAAATAATTCGAAAAGATCAAGATCTCAAGAAGAGTTGTCCGATATTTTTTACCACTACAATACTGGTTTTATTAATGAGTTAATAATACTAACTAAGATCATCTTTTGGAAGTTAAGGTCAATTTGGTCCTTTAAAGTTTAATGAGTTTGGCCAATGTGAAATATTATTGTTATAAACTTGATAATTTGGGAAGAATTTGTGAGACGATTATGAAGCGATGTAAATTCAAATGCTATGCTAACATTGTTTTATAGGTCGAAACTCATTTGTTGGAACAGCACAGTATGTTTCACCTGAACTTCTAACAGACAAGAAAGCTGTTAAAAGGTACAATTCTTATGCATTAATGAAATAGCTTCTAAAGTCATTAATTTATTTTGTCTCAAACTTATGGTAAAAGACACCTTGTCCTTTGGACTACAGATAGTCTGCTAAATTATTTATGAGGGAGTGGCTAAGTCTGTGTGACACTTCTTCTCTGCTTATAACAATTAGTATATAACATTTAAGTGCTTCTTCATTTGGACCCATTCTGACTAATCCAGAAAAAAAAGGTTTTTAATTTTTTTTTCCAGATTGTTAGGGCAATGAAATATTTCAAATTTGAAATTCAAAAGAGTTTTATTTCTGACAAATGTTTTGTTGGTAACTTCTCAGAAAAAAAAACACACAAATAAGCCAAATTTTTTTTTAGTATATTCCTATTCCAGAATAGGCCCAAATGAACGCACCCTAATTATAAGTGTTGAGCACTGGGCAAATTGACTGGCTGTGAAGATGGCTTTGGTTGGCTGCTTTCAGTATATCATCTGAAAAAGTAAAAAAAAAAAATCGGATAGACTTTGCTCTGCATCAGAAGCTACTAAATGCAGCCTACTCCAAACTTTAGTGAAACTCTAGACTGTATACGTAGTTTGCATTAGATCAAATAAGAAAATTTGTTCTATAAAAGCAGATAAACTTACTTACCAAGGACATGAAAAACCATTTCTTTTCTTTGAGGGAAACTGATCAATTTGTCTGATCATAGACATAAAGATCATTAAAATAATAAATGCAACATATTAATGTTGTAACAAGTGCAAATGGACAGTTAATGCAATATGTCAAATGTATAATTACGGTATTACACAAAAATGTAATTAACGGTTAATATAGTATACAAAAAATGCAAAAAATTAGTGTAAATATACAAATGGTAAAGATTAATGTAAAAGTTAAAAATATATTTAAAAAAAAGGACATGCAAAACCAGCTAATTTTTTTTCAAGAAACCTTAATCGTGTCCTTGATGTATTTTTTTATAAACGAGAATAGTTATGTTAGAGGTAAGACCACGAAGAATTGTCTCTGGGAATTGAGATCTATATGAGTGCCCAGAGCTGCTCAAATAAATAACACATTTTTTTGTTTAACTGACATATCATCTTATTTTTAGTTCTGATCTGTGGGCCTTGGGCTGTATTATCTATCAACTGTTGTCAGGCCTACCACCATTTCGAGCAAGGTACAGTGTCACCGTATGTTTTCTTCAAGTATAGCGGTTTTGACATGATGGTACTTTAAAGAATCCAGAGGGAGCAAGATCAATCAGAGAAATTCCTACTTCATTCTGCAAAAAATGTATATTATTTATTTTCATTTCTGGAATCATTTAAGTTTTACTTAGCTAGTATATATCTATCACTTCTATTACAACTATTAGTTATTATTAATCTTATTATTATTACTGTTATTGTTATTACTATTTTTGTTATAATTATCACAGATTATGTTACACCATCATTATATATTATTTTTCTTTAGCAATGAATACCAGATCTTTCAGAAGATTATTAAGCTTGATTATAGCTTTCCAAATGGCTTTCCAGATGTGCCAAAGGATCTTGTTCAAAAACTTCTGGTAAGTTTATTTATGAGAAACTCAAAATAAAAGTTCTTAACCAGGGGGTCATGCTCCTGGGCACAACTTGAAGCTCACTGTAAACAATCATGTATAGAGGCATGAAGACATATGGATTTTGAGCCAATGATTTTTCAGTATGAATATTTTTTTACAAAAAGAGTAAATGTATAAATCAATGCTTACATAATATAAAGTTTGAAAACATTCTACAAAACTCAAGTGTTTTCAATCTACACGGTTTTCTCCAGGGCTTAGAGTGGCATGAATTTTGGTTGATGGTGGTAAATTTGGCAACACAAAACATGATTCACAGACCCAAAAAAATCTCTTCAAGCCAAAATTTCAAACCCAAAAAATCCCCTCCCCCCTGCCGTAATAACCCAGAACAAATATGTGTATGTTTTGCTTCAATCGTATCCTTGGTTTGAAATTTCGAACTCATTACCATACATTTACAAAAACAAAGGAAAACAAAATTTAAACCAAGGATTAAAATGAACCACAACATATGTACCAATAATATATTTTGGACACTATGTTTAGGTTTTAGACCCAACCCAGAGGATAGGATGCGATGAATGTGGTGGTTTTCCAGCAATCAAAGCTCATCCATTTTATGAAGGTGGGTTGTACAAGATGTGGAAACTTGGTTTTTAAACTGGGCAAATGATCTTAGAAAGAGGTATCTCGAATAGAGAAAGCATTATTAAGAGAAAGAGAGAAAAATGTAATTGCCATGACTACATTTTTTGGTTTCTTGAATTTGTCTCTAACTAGAAACTTAAAATGTTTCAAGCTCACCATAATATGGATGTTAGCCAAGGAACGTTTTACAACACAACTAGGGAAATCAGAATGACAATAAAGACACAGCATTCAGATTTATTGTATTTCTTCTGCTTAACCACTGTTGTGGAAGAAGACAAAGTTATTTTAACTTACCCACCATCAAGCAGAGTGATGGCTTGTTTGTGGAGTCTGATCCTCGATCCCCTGTAAAGCTATGTAAGAGCTTGTTTGCTTAAGTACTTAAGGGAATATTAAAAGCATGTGTGTCAATGAAAGCGTTTTTAATTATAACTGCATTTTCAGGTATTGACTGGGACAACCTCCCAAGTATTTCTCCTCCAAAGCTACTTCCTTATCTACCGCCCACTTGCACTGGTGAAGAAGAGTTTAGGAGTAAATACCAAGTAAGTTATAATCAAGTCTTTGCCTTTAGCCAGGATTCTCCAGAAGGACAAAAAAAGATTTTTTTTTTCAAAGATAAAGAAATGGCTGTTTAATGTTGGTAGTTCTTTCAGCCTGCAGCCCTCAGCGAAAGCCGATGGTGTGCCCTTTACCCTCTCCCTCTGCCAGTGCTCCATTTTACGGGTATTAAGAAAGTCGAAACAGACGTGCAGTAACCAGGGATCGAAATGGGGACCTCTAGCTCGGAGGCCGCACACTTTTGACTGAGCTATGCCTGTTCCTATTTTTTACAACAAATTATTCTCCAAGTACTAACAAAGAGGTCCTGGTTATAGTGATAACTGGTGTTGTTTTTTGTTGTTGTTTGTTGGTGCTGATGACCTGGCGATGGGGATAGGAGTGTTTCATATCACAAGTGATTAAATTATTATACGCTGTTAAATGTATGAAAGATGTCATCTTTTGGCACAGGATGGACCTTCATTTAAGTAGAATATAAACAAATATAGTTGTAAGTGTGTACTCTCTTTTAGCCACACTATTTAGATGATACATGTCTTTGCTTCCCATTGAACAGTTCTTTTTTCTCAACCGGTTGTTTGTCACATCCCTTAAGTAAGACATGAGTAGGGTAGCAAGGTACTAGTCTTAGATATCAACCAGTCAGTCAGTCATCTGTGTAAGTTGGCTGTACTGGATGGTACCAAAAAATCAAGTCAGTATTTTTGTTTGGCTTAGCATGTTTGATGAAGAGAAAAAGCTATGGTAAATGTTCTAATAATCCCCTTCCAGATAGGGGACTTATTAGAGTAAGAGAGGGGGGATGGCTTATTTAAAAACTGTCGTTAGCCAAAGGCGGAAACATAACACGAAATCTGGTTACCAAACACATTGACATTATGTTGGGAAAGAGGAAGCTGAATTTAAATTTTGAAGCTTTGGAAAGGGGCATTATTAGAAAGGGGGGCTTATTAGAGAAGGGGGCCTAATAGAGAGGGGGGCCTAATAGAGAGGGGGGCTTAATAGAGCGTTTAATTTATCTACCTTAGTTGTATCGAATTTACTTTCTGTCTGCTTTTAAGTGCAAAGTCTGAGTGATGTACTGGTTCTTCCCAGGTCAGCTTTGATGACAGTGAAGATGACAGTGATATTCTAGACGACTCCTTACTAGCCCGATTTGGACTCACCGATGAAGTTCCCGTAACAAAAAGCCACAAGGAAAATTTGCTTGGGGTTTCAGCAGCTGAAAGAGAGCACCTTGTAGCTAAGCAGTCTCAGGAGTCAAAATGGTGCGTCAGTCTTGAGTTGTGCATAAAACAGTGCGGCTCAACAAAACAGCCCTAATCTCTTATGCTTTCTTTTACTAGGCATCAATTTGTGGAGAACAACTTAATCTTGAAGACAGGAGTCATAGAAAAGAGAAAGGTGTAGTAAATTGAAGAACGGACTGTTTTTACTAGTTGTTTTTGCCAATTTTGAGACAATTATCTACTCTGAGAGACTGTGCTGTATTCACTTTGAGACTTTTCATAACCAATCTGAAAGACTGTGAAAATTTTTTTACTTTCTCTGAGACACTTCTTATATACTCTGAGACACTTCTTGTTTACTCTGAGACACTTCTTATTTACTTTGAGACACTTCTTGTTTACTCTGAGACACTTCTTATTTACCCTGAGACACTTCTTACTTACTCTGAGACATTTCTTATTTACTCTGAGACTTTTCTTATTTATCCAGAGATACTTCTTATTTACTCTGAGACACTTCTTTTTTACTCTGAGACACTTTTTATTTACTCTAAGACACTTCTTATTTACTCTGAGACACTTCTTATTTACTCTGAGACACTTCTTATTTACTCTGAGACACTTTTTATTTACTCTGAGACACTTCTTATCTACCCTGAGACACTTCTTATTTACTCTGAGACATTTTTTATTTACTCTGAGACACTTCTTATTTACTCTGAGACACTTCTTATTTACCCTGACACACTTCTTATTTACTTTGAGACACTTCTTATATACTCTGAGACACTTCTTATTTACTCTGAGACACTTCTTATTTACTTTGAGACACTTCTTATTTACTCTGAGACACTTTTTATCTACTCTGAGACACTTTTTATCTACTCTGACGAACTTTTATCTACTCTGAAACACTCTGTACCCTTATTTACACTAATAAAGCGCATGACCAGAGGAGGTAAAAAAGTTGAAAATCGGTATATAACGGGTTAGTGTCTTGATCTGTGTACAAAGCGTCTTGTGTATGAAATAACCGCTAACTTAAAGAAACACGTACATACTCCACATGTACTCCTCACTTAACACATAAAAGATAATCATTTCGTATAAGAAATAACAGTTTACCAAACAAGGCCAGCTATACTTTTGAAATGCGAAATTTTCCTGAAATGGGTATATAAAAAGTATGGTTATGGATCTTTGTTAAGAGAGTTTATCAACATAGTCTTTTCTTTCACAGGGATTGTTCGCCCGGCGACGGCAGTTAATACTAACAGAAGGTCCCCATCTTTACTATGTTGACCCGGTTGCCATGGTTTTAAAGGGGGAAATTCCTTGGTAAGTGGTCCTGCAAGTTGATTTTTAACATTTAAAAAAACAAATGCTGGTTTTCTACAGTTTTGTATTAGTTTACGATGTCCTTTGTACCTTTAGTTATTTTTCTGTTTTTCTTCCGTTTTGGCAGTAGTAAAAAAGAGGTTACATCATACAATAAACAGATAGGATTCCGCTTGTACAAATGATTGCAAGAAAAAAGGTCCAAATGACATATACACACTAAGTACGTGTTCTTTTTCCATAGGACCAAAGATTTGAGACCAGAAGCAAAAAACTTCAAAATATTTTTCGTGCACACGGTAAGAAAACTTTTCTCTTAAGTTCTCCCACTCACCGACGTTTGAAGACCAATCTTTTGTTACTTTATTTATAGTTTTAAATTTGTAGATTCTTTGAGTTCGGGGCTTCATGGGGAGAAATCATGCAATTATTGAGGGGGGAGGGGGGGGGGTGCAGTGCGGAAATTGTATTACAGCTAAACCTCTCTAAGACGGACACCTTCGGGACTGGCCTTAACTGTCCGTCTTAAGGCCGATTTACACGGTGCAACTTTTGTCTACAACTATTGCATGCAACTCGCTCACAACATATTTTAGCTGCCATTTACACGCGCGCAACTTTTCAAATTGCAACACGAAAAAATCGTGTGCAACTCTCTCGGTCCGCCTAATGGGAG
>JANVCF010185724.1:0-10412 GCA_025388745.1 Hydrozoanthus gracilis
CTTGTTTAAGAAGAAGACAGATGTTGAAAAATAGGCCAGCGTTGCAAGAGTTTTAAAATAGATAGAGTTTGATTTATGTATTGTTGACAGGCTAATCAGCCCTTTTATATTATTTTCATTTCTTTATTTGCCATTTTTAAAGAGAGGGAAACACTAATACATTATTACATAAAAATTAAAAGGAAAATGGAGAAGATGGCTGATTGAAAATGATGGGGATTATTATGATGATAAGTCTTCTACTTTTATACATATATTGATACTGTGAAAAAAATAGATGGATATGACAGGATGACATTTATATAAAGTTTTGACCACTGTTTTAAAATTGAATATGGCCTGAGTTTTTTGGTAAACGAAGGTAAGTTACGTTACCTTTAATAACTATCAGTTCTCATCGAGTTGATTACCATTTGACCTTGATTATTTGTTATTTTATGTGTAAATAATACTGTTCAATTATTTTGAACAAAGAAATTACAGAGGCTCAGTGTTTCCTAAAATATAAAAAATGTATGTTGATCTGTTCCAACAGGAAAGCCCTAGAGAATCACCGGTCCCGCCGGGCGATGAATTAACTGTTACCTCACAACCGTCTGGTACGTTGTCTGTTGTCGAATGTTTAGTTCTTCTTGAAGTATCATTAAATAACTAAGGTTTTTTTCCTTTATGACTTTTTTTGGTTTTTTAATAAAAAATCAATTTGTCTTGTTGCATTGTTTTATCTACTATTATTTTACTTGTTGTCTTGACGTTTTGAACTGATCTTCACAGTGTTTTGTTACTGATGATTTTTTGATAATTGATTGTAATAAAATTAATGACAAGATAAAATATAAAATATTTTTATTAAAGATTACCCAAAATGCCTCATTCCCTGTTTTTGGTTCTTGAGTAATCAAACATGTTACAGGTCACTTCTAAAACTTCTTTCAAAGTGAGCACTCCATAGTGACCTGCGTTCGGGCGAAAATCCTCTTGAAATCAAAAGGAAGTAAACAAGCAGGTCACTTTTTCTATACTCTATTGTTGTTTACAGTCTTTACTCAAACAAATGAGATGCTTGTCGGAAGATACGAAAGACCACTTAATCGATTGCATCACAAAATAGTTTTGTCCGAGAAATAGATATCATGAAGTTCATGGTTACCAAAGGGTTTGGTCTAACTCTTTACATTTTCAAATTTATCACATTAAAATCAATCGTGATTTTGAAAAATTTTATTTTATTAATATATAAAAATATCTTCCATTCATAGCGATTTAAATGCTCACTTTCTGGTTTAACAAGGTTTATGTTTAGGGAAAAACTTTGCGTTTTCACTAAGGCTGTATTCAACGGTTGCCTTGACACGACACTTTTCATTGAAATGAAACAACTGCATAATTTGATGCTCAGGCCGGGGCAGTTTGGGTACTCTCTTTCTCGGTTTCGCTTAAACAAGTTTGTATTTGGCTAGTTACAGTATATCACAGTTTAACCTCTCTGAAGAAAATCACATTTTTATTTTCATTAAATTGAAATCGAAGTCTTGTGGTTACTTATCATAATTACGTGTGTTCCTGAATTATATCCCAACAGTGCGCAGTCTTTATAACGAATTCGAACTAAACTGATGTCTATGTTAATTTCGATAACTTTAATTTTACAGAAAAAAAATGGCTGTCGAAATGGTTCGAAATCAACCATGAAGATGCGCTGGTTGCGTTAAAACACTATGGATGTGTTATTACTATACCAAAGGGCGCTTTTGCCGAGTCAAAGGCTAGACTTTGCATGAGCTTTGTAAAGGAAGGGCCTTTAAAGCGCGATTGTGTGTCACCGATTCTTAGTATTGATAGTCAGCCAAAAAATCTTTACCTTAAGAAACCAGTGAAAATATCCCTCCCAGTTGCCGTGATCTACCCTATGGACAGCACCAATCAATCTTCCCCGCCCAAAGTAACGGTTATGTGCTGCTCAAAAGGAAAATGGAGAGAGGAAAACAAAGTCGAAGCGATGTTTCCAGTTACGAGCTTTGAAACTTCTCACTTCTGCAAATGGGTCTTAGTTTCAGATGGAAAGACGTACATTAAATCCCTTTCTTGTCACCTTTTTGGGAAAGCTGAAGAAGACAATCATTTGACGTTGTGGACATGTCTTTCGTGTAACCTTGAACCTGAAACTAAGGTATTATTATTCATTGATTTAAGGTACCAGCGATATGAAATATCTCATTTTGTCAGTGGGTAGACCTTTCTAATTGAAGAAGAGTCGCGGGGAAAACATTTTGTCAAAAAATGTTTATGGTTCTCGGGATATTAACATTGTAGTATATACAAACCCTAAATGGCGAAATTTGATTGGTTCGCTATCTCGAGCTATTGAGCATTATCCACTCGGGATAATGTTTGTGTCAAATTGGCGACGAAAAATTCCCATTTTACAACTATTACATGCTACGATCAAACTTTGCAAACACAGATAGCTGAAATTCCAGGAAATACCAAAGAGGCAACAAAGAATGCACTGCATGCTTTCAATCTTCAAACTAAAACAACAGTGTTCACAACTTTTCAAACCAGCAATTGGTGCTCTTTCAAATCACTGCGGCAAACCAATGTTTATGTGTCGCTTCTTTATATATATTGGTTTGCATAATAGAGTTTCGAGTAAAAATTTCATGACGTGAGTACAACTGTTCAAAATAAATAAATGTTTGAGAAAGTTTTACCTGTCTCAGGGGTGGAAACTAACTTTTTTTAGCACCGGCCGGCCGGACCAGCAGCAGATAAAATCCAACGGCCCGACTGTTTTTAGTCTTTTTCTATTATTTTGAATTATTGTCATTGATCACGTTAATGTGCGTAACTGGTGCCCCAATTTGAAAAAGAACAACGCAGGAAGCACAACTAAAACTAAAACCGCGTGAGCGAAAAAAGGAGAAACGGAAAAGTCATCAATGGAGAGCTAACGGTATTCGATAAAGACATTTGCGTCGCAGACTTGGTAAGTAGACTGCCGACTTCGACAAACGCATAACTATGAACAAAGCAACGATAAAGAAAACGCGTACAAAAATTCCCCAAATAAATCAGCTCGGAAGCAATCACGTAGAGCACTACGTGAAACTGTGAAACAACTTGGCTTCAAAGTATAAATATATATCTACAGTTATCGAACAAATATTTCGAAGAGAAAAAGATTTCGTGTATACGAACTTGGTACCGTCGAATGGCTTCCTGGTCACATGTTTTGCGACTGTCATTGGCACTTTCGAGAAAAACAACAGAATTTTTATTAATTGTTGCCATTCTCAGTAACACCTGCAGTTCAATATGAGGCCGCTAAATAATGTAGGGACCGAAAATTATTTTGTTACTGAACTCGTTTGAAGTTTGATTCGCAACAAACGTTTTAAAATACGACAAGACTTTTATAATCTTTCGTACGGCTTTTCATTTATCTTTGGCTTTGTTTACTTTGCATTGGCGCTCATTAACAACAGACTTTGACAGGTTTGTTCTCAGGAATGTTTACGCAAAAATCATCATTGCTCTTGCTCAGTCCGGATATCTTTAAGAAGGAGACATATTGGAAGACTGGTCATTTCTTCGAAACCAATTTAGAAGCGTTAAATGGTGCGTACAAGGGACATGCTGGCGCGATGTTTGTTTTCTTTTAAAGCTTATTTTATGACGAACGGCCATTCGTACAAAAACACTATTATTTACGAAGTTGATACGAAGGTACTTAGTTTCTGTTTGATTTAAACGTTTTCAATAATACATTGTGAGATAGAAGTTGACAAGTAGATTTGAGAAAAATTAGGGTCGGTCGGATCCGTGCCCCAACAAATTAATTTAGTTTGGCCTCACAGTGAATTTGATTTATTGAACTAATAAGTAAACAAAGACTTTTACTGAAGAAGAAAAGCTTTGAAAGGTTGTCCTAAAATATCTAATTGAGTTAGTTAAACTTTTTTTAAAATTTTCTTATGACGTACCGGCCCGAAGTAGAATTTGCCGGCCATTGGCCGCCGGGCCGGCGTTAGTTTCCACCCCTGCCTGTCTGCTCGTAAACATGTATGACGGCTGTTTTACAGCAAAGTGAGTTCAGTTGGTATCGATAAGGTCCACCTTTGACCACTTCTTAAGAGATGAGCCATATGATTGATAGTTGAGAATGAGTCAAACAATAAATTACTTCAGCTAGTTAAGATACAAAACACTGTTATCTTAAGGTTCGCAGTTTGAGACCACAAATGAGTTGCTAGCATGATTTCTTTCACTGAAAGATCGGCTGATCGATCTTTGATCAGTTTGTGACAGCTTCGCCGCTATTGTCACTGTCATTCATCAAAACTCTCAAGCCTTACAGTCACAGACACATTTCATCCAACAAACGACTGCAAGTCCCATGTCTCATTGAGTTTAAGGAAGTTTTCATTCAATAAAATCTAAATGTCGCGCTAGTGCAACGCAGCCTTTCCAGCAAGCAAATGGCACAAATTTCGGGAGCTGTCATTTCAAGTGATTTTGGTCAGATTCAGTGGCTGATCGGCGTGATGGTTCTTTATAGCAATTGCCATTCACCTTTCCCACGTTGTTTCGCAAGGAACTATAAAAAAAACTTCCTTTAGGCTGAGGTTCTTTGTGTGAACTATAAGTCGTTTAACTCTTTTGCATCAACTAACTTTCACGCATGAGTTCAGCGGCATGGAAGCGAGTCGCTAGTTTTGGCGGTGCATAAATTAAAAATGACTGTGAGAAATAAAAAATCGAAATTCATAAAAGTTATTAAATTTTTCTTCAAATCAACTTGTTTGTATATACTAAACAATTATTCTCTTCAGTCTCGGCTTTAGGAATATTCACCTCAACTTCCGAGAATAATATTATGTTAAATATTTTCAATTGGTGACGTAATTTGTTGGAGCGGCAAATTTTCAATCGTTTTGAAATCTGCTGCAGATCCTAAACATTTGGACAAAAATTAGAAATCACCCTAAAGAATACCTTGAGACACCAACAGCTCGAGTTATGGATTGGCAGCAGAGTATTTTAGTATGAGGCGAATTAACCGTGTTTTTGAGGAGCCGGCATAAAATTAATTATCTCTGGGATGGCGTCATAGCTCATGAATAAAATGCGGGGAAAAATTATCTCTTTTGTTTTCCAACCTCATGGATAAAATGCGGGGAAAAATTATCTCTTTTGTTTTCCAACCTCATGGATAAAATGCGATGGGTTTAATTATCTCTTTTGTTATGTTTTGTCGTTTTTCTAATAGGGCGCCAAACGCATTAATTATGCAAAACAGCTATTGTTATATCCGTTTTAAGGATGGCATCACGTTTCTATTTTTATCTTTGGATAAGACGCTATGAAGCTGGCGTGGTCAAATCGTGTTGTCATTTCAGCCAAGCAACATGTCACAAAGAAAGGTATAGCGAGTTTAGAACTTATGCAAATCCAGGAAAGAAATAAACAAATAAAAAAAATAATCCCCTATTGCTTTGTTTTTGACAGCTGTCGGCGCGATTTCGCATATTAATAAGGCTGTAAATGGTTGAGTGAGTTTTTGAACATTTAATTAGGGCGCTAGTAAGCATACCAGCATTTGAAGATAAAACTGTAAAAGAAAAGACTAAACACCAAAAATTGATTTCAAACACGTTTTATTCTTTTTATTTCAAATTACACTCCTGATAAAAATCATTTGGAATCTGACCCGTTTTCCATTTCGCTTGTCTCTGCTTCAAAATTTTGCTTACGACCAGATTTGACGTTTGTATGGGTTAAGTGTCCACAAGCACTTCACAGTTGAAACACGTTCCGTAAGGATGTCCGATTCACATCAAATCCGCTGTGAAAATTATCACATCTCAGACTGGTTAGCGGCGCAATGACAAATCCTTCATTCCACTTAATAGGTTAGTCTTTATGTAAATCTATGTGTTAGACTATGTGTTAGGAAAGGTTAGTCTTTGTTAGACTATATGTTAGAGATAATTTATGCCGGCTCCTCAAAGGCTCCTTAAAAATACGGTTAATTCGCCTCAAACCATACTACTCAGCAGATTTAAAAAAATTGAGAAATTGCTGGTCGAACAATTGAATTCATCAGTTGTAAATATAAATGTTATTATCTCAAGCAAAATTTTTTCATCACATTTTATCTTTCCGCTGACGTAACAAAATATTTCACGTCATAGGCACTTTAACAATAGCTGCTCTAATTCATCTATGGTTGCTATCGGTAGTTTTTTTGCTTTCTCGATAATTTACATTTAAGGGTCAAAATGATTGCCATGTTAGCCACCACGTCAAATAAGGCGGCTTTTATTTAAGGATCACGTGACCTTTTGGCTTGCAAGTGTAGCTGCCAACCAAGATGGCGGCCGATATCAGTTTCTTTGTCATCCTAAATTATTGATATATATATTCAACGATCGAAGTCGACAGTCCAAACAGTTATAAATAAGTCTTGGTGATCCTCATACCCAAGTAAAAAAAACAGGTTGTGAGTCACTATTTGACGAAGCATTTTTTTCTACCTTTCCGTGAAGTTGACCTCAACCTATCATTTTTGCTCTAATACCAGGAATTTGTTTAAAGCCATGCACCTACATACCTTAAAGCACATAATTTAAACATATGACCATCCGAAAAGAGGTGTTGCAGTAATCAGTTTATCGAAACGAAAACTGCTAAGGATAATTCTTCCAGCTTTATAATTATACGAGAGTGCATGGGTCGCTATCGAATGGCTGGCGAACGATTTACTTATATCTCTCAAAATAATTTACAGCTTGTCTCACTGAGACATTTTAAACAATTTTGAACAGATAGTTGACTTTAGCTTCAAAACAAAATTCTGAGTGAGAATTTTCGAAAATTAAATGTCTTCCTGCAGAAACATAGGAACTAAACGCTTTTTCAAACCAAGGGTTCTAAGCTGGACGCATATTTTGTAAATAAACCCCTTCGGGCGGCCGGCTTATAAGAGGATAATAATAATGTCTGCGGCTGATAGATTGTCCTAAAAATTAGCAGATTGCAGTGTCATTCATCTTATAAACCTCCCAATATTTTTTTCTCCGAAAGAACTTTGTGTAAACGCATAGCAAAAAAAATTTTCTCTCTTATCCCACTAAAAAATTGACGGAAACTTAAAAAGACTTGATAAGTTTAGTTTAGCTTTTTATTATAACTGTTGTTTAGTAAAAGCGGACCCGTAGCGTTTTTTGTTCCCCCAAGCCTCCCTTTCGAATCACAAAAGTGAATATTTTCATAAATCAAATCCCAAAGCGTCAACTAACCTCCTTCAAATCTCGTACTACTTGACGTGTTTTAACCAATGCGATTGCAAGAAAACTATTGGGTTGGTGCTACCTTTATATTAGTTAAATCGGAAATCCATGACAGCACGAACATGCTGAAGGATAAATCAGTCAGGGAGCATGTTTCTCACTTGAAAGCTGAACTTTTGTTTTTTTTAAGATTTTCAACTATCGACCAATTATTATCTAATCTGGGAGCATGGTGTTAGAGGATGAAAACGAAAGTTGTTGCTGAGCCTGTAATACTATACCTGTAAGGTTCCAAGCATAATCTCCAGCCCCAGCCTTGGATTGATTCAGTATTTGTGTGACCTTTCCCTTGCAATTTTAATGAATTTTCTGTTCTTCTGAATTTGAAATGTGAGTACTAGCTTAACATAATTTGCAGAGTGCACTTAAAAAAGGAAACAAGGAATTAGCACTAGATTCTTTGCAGCACTTTACTTTCGTACTTTTACAATCCTTATTGTATTCTGGAGAAATGAGTTGAAAATATTACAGTTCAAAATCGGATAACTGTTACTTTGCCAAGAACGTTTCTGCTACAGTTACTGTAAATATTGTGGGTCATTTATGATTCTGCTATCAATCCTCTTTTGTGATTTTTGTAACAGCAGAACATTAATTGTTGCACTTTCCCCGAACTTTTTTTCATACTCCTTCAACGTTAACGGATGTACGACATACTGAATTTGTTGTTTGTAATTTTACATTGTTTGTTGAGTCTTTCATAGTACAAACGCCAGACTGAAAACAAACATTTCGAAAATCAAAATATGATTTTACAAGAATTTAAATTTTCAATAAGTCTTGAGGAATATTTTAATATTTAATTTACGTCTTTCTTAATGACTGTACGGTGACGTAGATACCTTACGTTAAAATAGTATTACAAAGCATCTATCAGTTTCGAGTCAAAACAGCCCTAGCTCCTTGGAGTCATGGTTAATTGATGCTTTTATTTCTTGATGTTATAAAATGCCTCTAGAATACCCAACACGGACCAGTTATGAAAATCATGTGAATTAAACATGCTGAAAATGATGTGAGTTAAACATCATCATATTCCTCAAAACGAATTGGAAATTTTCATTTCTTGTAAATCATGTAAATTTCGTTAGGCCTTTGTTCTGTTTTTATTTATTAAGTGTCAGGTAGCACTTTATTTCTGTTACTAAGTCGAAGCCACCAATTTAGCGATATTTTCCCTCATTTAAGTTTATTGTATAGCTTATCTTGTACACAATTTGTTGACAGTGAACTTTCTTTTATCAGTCTGATGGACTGATGTGACCTTGTGTAATTTCTCCTAATAAGATATTGCGACAGGAAGCATCCAGCCTTGGTTTCACCGAAAAGAACTTTCCGGTTACGTTGAACGCATCAAAAGGTTGTAAAATTTCGATCCTCACGCGTAGCAGTTCGCACGCCTCACTTAAAATTGATCCAGTGGAAGAGGTTTGTAGGGAGACTTGTCTTTCTAATTTCTTCTTTCTTCTATGTAATTTTTTTCTTTAGAGCGGTTTGTTCACACAAAAGGTACTGGTCTTTTAATGGAGCATTTGCTTTTTTCGGACCAAAGACTAGGGATTTCATTAACTTGCTGGAGGCACTGATAATAAATGTCTATGAATATCTTTTTAGGCAATTCGGACAGGTGACTTATTTGGCGACTGCAGACCAAATCGCATTTTCAACGTTTCCTGGTCTTCTCCGCTACACGAAGGGACGTACATCAATTTTGAATTAGACAATGGAGAAACGCGACCTAATTACAGTTCAAGAGCTCAGTTAAAGTGGAGTTTAAAGGTAAGATACAGGGCCATAAGATTACAAAGAAGACAGGACTAAAAAAAATGTACTAACAAAGTTAGCTTAGATAATGCAATTAACATAGAACAAAATAACGCTCACGCCTGACGTCGTTTGCCTACATAGTGACGTCATGTTAGAATTTACTAAATACAATTATGTCTTGTTTGTTACTCGTAGCATAATTGTTATAATCAAGATTGACCACTAGGTAAAGAAAAATTACTCTTCGCAGAGTTCAGTTATGTTTGAGAAGTAAACATAACTGCTGCAAACAAAAGAAATTTTCAGAATTCTTGAGTAGACTGTACATACACGAGACCAAAGGATTACTTGTCTTTCAATCAGTTTTTTTATTTAGCCCTACATTTAAAATCTGGAAGTGAACCCTACACAAAAAACTACGGTGCCATGCAGTGTACAATGTTATAATGTACTCGGCTGACTTTCCAATCAACTTTATGTACATCAATCTTACACGACACGTATCAATCAAGTATGCACTAAAAGATTAATTACTCAATTGTTCTACAGCCCGTACAGTGTTCTCACAGTTTGATTCCTTTGACTGACAACTTCTGCTTTTTTGAAACACTTACTTTATGGTGACAGGGCTTTTCGTAATCGGCTTTTCTGCATGCTTCGGGCCTGATTTGGAAGATTTAGAGTTTATAAAGCAAGTTGCTTTTAAATGACCTTTCTTACCGCAGGCGTGACAAATTGAATTATTTTGTTTTGTAACACGTCGGATTTCGAACTACTTTGTAACGAGCTCGAATCTCGAATATGGTAGCTCCCGCGAGGAATTACTTGCGTTGGCAGAGGAGCCAGGAAAGTGCCATTTTAATGGTGAAAGTTATTTAGAAAGGTGCTACAAGGTTCAACACTTAAAGAGTCAACGTCTTCTTTGTTCATTCCTTCGTTGTACTGTTCTCTATTGCTTTCTTTGTTATCTAATTTACATTTGCTTAGGTATCTCAGGCAAGCAACACAAGATGTATTTGAATTTACAGGCTCTCTAAATAACGAGTCGTGCCATCATAGTGACCTTCTGACAACTTAGCAGGGTTACGGTACTTAACCCCGTGAGAATCTCTTACACTGTGAGTTTGATCTTCAAGGGAGTTCGAGACATCATCAAAAGCAAAACTGCAGTATCAACAGTTCGCAGTGTTCCGTAAAGCTATCAGATTTTTCTTTAAAGTGTACATGTACTCCATCCAATGAAGGTTTTGAAATACAAACTTATCATAAGTTATGTCGTTACATTCGATG
>JANVCF010185735.1:0-10410 GCA_025388745.1 Hydrozoanthus gracilis
CCAAAGGTAAAGGTGTGTAGTGATCAGGCCTTGGAGTATTGTTGGCTGGTGTGTGCAGACTAGTCACTAAGTACAGGTATCCAAAGGTAAAGGTGTGTAGTGATCAGGTCTTGGAGTATTGTTTGTTGGTGTGTGCAGACTAGTCACTAAGTACAGGCATCCAAAGGTAAAGGTGTGTAGTGATCAGGTCTTGGAGTTTTGTTTGTTGGTGTGTGCAGAATAGTCACTAAGTACAGGCATCCAAAGGTAATCATTATGTGCTTACCTAGTACTTCAGTCTTGGTTTGGAGGTGCAGAATAGTTACCCACCTAAGGCATCTAAAAGTATCCAGGGTGTTAATCTTGGTTGATTGGTGCAGAATGATTACCCACTTCAGGCACCTAAAGGTACTCGTTGTGTGCTTACCTAGTAACGATTCATTGGTTGATGAGCGCCGAATGGTTTTCCACCTCAGGCATCTGAAGATAGTCATTGTGTACTTAACTAATAATGGAAACTTGGTTGGTTGGTGCAGAGTAGTTACCCACTTCAGGCGCCCAAATGTAAGCAGTTGGTACCTACCTAGCAGTTGACCCACTTAAGGCAAAGGAAAGAAGAGTTTTACGTTCTTGCCTAAAATTTCAGATTGGAAATATTACAAAATGCACTTCATTGTTGTTATGGTTACATATAAATATATGTAGTTATTAGAGGAAACGACAAATTTGTTTGTTATGCCCTGGTCTGAAAAACAAAACTTAAAGCGGTTTAATAATTGCATATAATATTTAACTATATATATGGCAGCTTTCATTACTGTTTTAAAACTTTATGACTTTTTGTTCTGAAAAATTACAAGTTTCTCATTAAGTGGTCGAGGTATAGCTATATACATACTTAACTTCTGAATCGCTTTGCTTGCGTAGTTACTAAAACACCTACAACCACCTAAAACCACCTACAACCACCTATAATCACCTACAACCATCTACAACCACTTCAAAAATTTCAACAACCACCTACAATCATCTACAACCACCTCAAAAAAATCAAAAACTTAAACAACCACTGGCAAACAATCTGGTTTTCGTCCCGAAAGTCGGCGGCACACTGCCACAGAAGACGGAAACAAAAAGTAAACCCAACTGTCAACACATTTCTTTAATACTCAAAGCAGCACGAGCTAAAAAACAAGACAAATCAGACCAATCCCCATTAAAAATAAATTTGGCCCATTTTCACTCACTCTTGTCCACAAGTGCTGCCTAAAAAATAACGTGTTTGTGGATTTTGTTTGTCTCTGAAACTCAACAATAATTTGCTTTTGCCTTCATTTTTATACATTTAGTCCATCTATAGTCACAGTAACAGCAGGAGGAAAACGTGATCATTGCAAATCAACGTCAAATGCAAATTTTAATGTTGAACAAAGTCCAGTCCGACACAGGGGTGCGTTTATTCAAAAATATCACTCCGGTACTGAACGATACATGGAGAGAGGGGCGTTTAATCGAAAGTTCGACACTCTTTGTCATTGGTGGGGAATCGTGAGTGTTTGAAGATGTTGCAATCCATTTGTGGGAGGGAGCGTTAATTGAAAGATGGTAGGGGCGTCTATTTGAACACGGAATTCTGGGAGGAAAGTTCCGGAAAGTCTGGAAATTGGTATTCCAAAATCCATTCTTCCGTCGTGCATCGTCTACCCGTCCTGGTTTTAGTACATGGGAGGAGATGTTCGCACATGATGATCACGTTTTCCTCCTGCTGTTAGTGTGACTATGAATGGACCAAATTTTTAATAATGAAGGCACGAGCAAATTGTTGCTGAGTTTCAGAGACAAACAAAATTCACAAACACGTTATTTTTAAAGCAGCACTTACGGACAAAAGTGAAAGAGAAAGTAGAGCTTGCTGTGATTTGTCTTGTGTTTTTTTTAGCTCGTGCCGCTAACGAATTAAATGAGTAAGAAATGTGTTGACAGTTGAGTTTACTTTTTATTTCTATCTTCAGTGACATAAGCCACCGACTCACAGGACAAAATCCAGATTGTTTGCCAGTATTGTTTAAGTTTTTGAATTTTTTCGAGATGGTTGTAGATGGTTGTAGGTGGTTGTAGGTGGTTCCTTTTACAGTAACTACGGCTTTGCTTGACCAAATACTGCATTTTGGCACCATCATCCCAATCTAGAGTCTTTTGGTTAAAATGTTGTATTAGATTTGTTTGGTCTAATATGCCTTATTTGTTCTCAAAACATTTGATCAGGAATTAACAGTTCACTGGAAGACTGGAGAACATTCTTAACCCAAACTCTTACGGGAGCATTAGCTGCACCACAAGATTTGTTCAGAAAGGTAATTGCTGCTTCATTCCGACTCCTTTTATGCATTGTCTCAGGGTTCCGCAGGTCTCGTAAAGATCTGTTTCTTGTAGAAGTACCAAGTTCTTGTTCGATGATGAAGCAAAGTGTTAATTCCTGTCTCTTCGCGTTTTGAAATTTGTTGCTGGTAGACTTGATTACGAATCAAAGTTATTTTTGAAGAAAGGTTTGGAAGAAATTAGGTGCAGGAACCTAGGTCAGTATGTGGTAAACATAAACCTATTTCTGTGTTGTTGTTGTTGTACATACATATAATAACGACAGTGCGAACTTTGAAGGTAATTTAGAAGTAGAAAAGTGGATGGGGCGGGGGTGTTTAAAACCTGAAGCTTTAGATGGGTGCTTGTTAGTGAAGGGGGCTTGTCAGAGCGTTTATACTATTTTGTTACAACAAAGTTCAAACCTGTCAAAGCTTTTCTTATTTAAACTACGAGAGACTTTGAATTGAGAGTGCTTGTAGCATCCAATATTTGGATGATACTATACAACTGCTTTATTTTTGACTATATTTTTCCTGATTTGTTTGTAGTCACAGGATCATTTCCAACCACGAGTCCATGGGTTTGAAGTTGGCATGAAGTTGGAGGTCATTCACCCCTTACGACCATACACAATTTGTGCTGCCACGGTAACCAAGAGTCTTGGTCCATACTACTTTTCTGTCACCACTGATTTTATTCCGGATGTTCCAACATTTACATTTTGCTGCCACAGTGACGCACCAGGAATATTTGCACCAGGATGGAGCTTTCGAAATGGAGTAGACTTTACTGTTCCATCAAGTAAGCAGTGTAGATCTGTTACACAAGTCCGTACTATGAATGTATGCATGGGTCTCAAACTGCTTTGGCAAGTAACTATTTATTCTTTTACTCAACCTTTGGTTTGATTGTTTGAAACAAGAAGTTGCCAGCAGAAATTTGTGCAAAAGCAAATTTGGTTTTAATGAATATTATTGAAATCAGGGGCATAGCCAGAGGGGAGTGGAGTGGGGGGAGAGGGCGGGACGCCCCCTTTCCGTTTTGCCAATATATTTTTTTCTCTTTTGGTTAATAAAACTACCGAAATTAAACTTGCCACTTTTTGGTGCACGTTGAACTAATTCGACGAACTGTACTATTTATGCTAGCACGATAAAGAATTATAAACTTAAAACAAATAAAGAATTATAAGACGCCTTTAGCAAAAGTTTGGAATGTACGGTGCTCACGAGCCCACAAACAGTTTTCCCAGCGCACTATGCCATAGCCACGGTACTTTAAACGAAAACGTATTCTTTTTCAAGTATTCTTTTGAACGACACGAGCTGCTTGTCAACCGAACGTTAACAAAGTCGAAAAAATATATTAAGATGTTTGCCCTGAAATAAAGAAGCCAACAATGACTTTGAGCTTTTCCCATACACGCTGTGCAGAATGTCACGAGGTGGCGCTTATGAGCTGTTTTTCAGCCTCTTCCTGGTGCTTCCCGAGCTATGACAAATGAAAAAGAGTTCGAAAATACGTATGAAAGCTCGAACTAGGAAAAATTGCACCACAGCCGATTGCCTTTTGGAGATTTTGTCCAATTTCTAGTTCACTATGACTCTTGTTCCTGTGATGAAATGTCTCTTTGTCGTGAAGCCACTCTGTTTAGAGCTGCAAAAGCGCGAAAGTGACATTTAGTGGGTGTGCTCGCAAGTGAACTGCGTTAAATATGATCTCAAGCTCTGACAAACGAGATCGACCAACTCTTGTTGAAGTGGTTGGAGTCATGTGTTGAATTTGGAAAGGAGACGTACGACGTTACGCCTCTTCGTGACCTTGCACACTAAAGGCCATAACAAGAGCCCGCCACTTCTGTCTGTCTTTTGCCTTCAAGGTTCTATATTTCCTATATATATTTTTTAACAAAATAGTGACTTTAAACATATAGTTTACATTTAAAAAGTTGATCAAACTGAAAGGAGCATGACCCATTTTGTAACTCAAACAATGAAGAATAACAATCGTCGTCATTCAATTGCAAAAAGGGTACAGAATCGATTATACAATTGTGACACAAGTAATCGGCGAAAGAATCGACTTATTTTGTCTTTGTTAACTTTACATGGGAAAAACAACAATGCAAGCACTGAATAACTGCAGAATTAGCATGAGCATGCTTACTGCAATAAAAAGAAAAGTTACGTCTATGATACATTTTATTGAAGGACGTTTGTTTAAACTTTTAAAATAAAGATGGAAAAAATCATTATTTTTCTAATTCTAGAATTCGAAACAATCCATAATTCATATCAAAACAAAAATCTACTTAGCTCTTGAGACAAAGTTTGTATATTCCTTGCTTCTGGCTATACTGAGCTTGATCTTGTACGTAAAGCTCGTGTTGGTTCTCCCTTCTAGTGATTGCTGAAGTTATTATAGTTGGAATTGATTTCAGTGAAAATTTCGTTTGATTGACGCGGTGTTTTTGGGCCAGAATAATTTGCTCTTGCATTCAAGAAACCAGGAGGTGAACTAAACGGTTGGGAAACGGTCCTTATTGACCAACCGATCTACATTAAAGTAGGCAATTTTGCCTTCCTATCGGGCCTTATCAAATCCTCATAATGACCGCCTCTTCTTTGAAGAACTCGTGCAGAAAAATCTCTCTTAAAACATATTCCAGTTCTTTTTAATTTCTTGCTTTACTTCAATATCTTTTCCCTATCTTTGTTTTTTAGTAACTTTGCTACAATCTGTTTCGGTTTTCCGTTCTTTGATTTACCTATGCGACGAGCTCTCTTGATAAAAATAACTCCGTATTCAAGGCCTAAGTTGTCTTCAAACAAATCTTTTACTTTTCTCTCTGTGGCTTCCCAGCTTTCACCATGGTCCTCTATGATTCCATTCCATTCGTATATTGTTCCATCTGTGCTGGTTTTCTAGATAATCCAGTTTGTTTTCTAACTCCTCTATTTGCTTTCTGAAGTGGCTGAACTCGTCGTTTAACGCATCAACTTCTCGAGTTTTGCCTTTAATGTCATCGATGCCCTTCTGAGAGTAATCTATACTCGCTTTAATTTCAAGCATCTCATCATATCTAGACGATTGTTGAAATCATTCTTTAGTAACGTTAAAGGACCGTTAAAACTGGTTTCTTGTACCTGCAAGAGGTTTTTTACTACTTCCATTGTAATTACTGTAGAGTTCTTTTTTCTTACCGTCCGCCATCTTCCTTAGTCATTATACCAGTGATACCTTCTTTCCCCACTCACCCTAGGTAACACTGTTTGCACGCATTTCCTTTTTTAATGTCCGTCGCCAAGTCTTTTTTGGTCTCCCCCTCGACCACTTTCTTCCTTCCTCTTTAACCTGTTGGTTGAGGTTTTCTGGCGTAGTTCGGCATTCGATATGGTGTAGGGCCAAAAGATGTTTAGGTTGCGACTTAATGGTTTTGGAAAATGTCAGGTTTGTGCCAGATGTCTACCATGAATCACACCCATATAGAAAAGTGGTGAGGACATTGCACTTGAAAAAAGCATGGTTTAGTTCTTAGCCTGATCTTTTTGCTTTTCCAGGAGTTTTCGAGGCAGGCAAATACTTGCTTTGGAGAACCTGGTTTTAACCTCAGCCTCTGAGTCTCCATCAATTGTCATGTTCGACCTTAGATTCATAAGTTCGGTGAGTTCTTCTACTATATTTCCATGCAGGGTTATTGGTGCATCTGAGCGGTGGTCCACTCTCATGTGTTTGGATTTCATTGTGCTGACTTTGAGACCAAGAGTAGCTGCTGCAGAGGAGGCTAAGCTTTCGTTCATGCCTGCATGCGTACGTGGTGGTTGGCTTATAGGCAGGTGTCATCCGCAAAGTCAAGGCCGCTGAGTATATTGGAGAGAGCCCACCTAATGCCGGTTTGATCTTTCACAGCACTGATTTATGACCCAGTCAATACAAAGAGAAAAGAGAAATGGAGCAAATATGCAGCCCTGTTTTACATCTCTCCGAATGGTAAAAGGTTGTGTCAGCTGGTTTCCACAGATTACCTGGGCTAGGCCGTCTTGGTACAGCATTCTATTGTTGTTAACAATCTTGGATGGTATCCCGTAGTGTCGCAGAATGCTACGCACAACATAAATTAAACAGCGCCGCAACCATATACTGATACCTCGGCATGTTTCTCTTATAAGTTTACTACAAGAGATCTTTATGTTTTTCTTTCATGGATCACCTGTCTGAATAAATGAATAAAACCTTCAGCGCAGAGCAGATAAACGTGTTCGAACTTGTGTTCTTGGTGCCAGAGGTTTTGTTGAGTACCAATGATGGTGATTGAACGCTGAAGTTTTGCCAAGATGACCTTATGAGTTCAGATGTGATCCATTTAGAGCTCGTCTGTTGGCCAAAAGAATCCCTTCCATGGAGTGGGATTGGTGCACTGAGAAACTGCATACCACATACTATCCAAACATACACGTGCTGCTAAGAATTCTCTGTACCCGCTGAGAGTTAGAGATCCTTTAGTACTTTGAAGCGCCTCGAGACCTACCTAAGAAGTACAATGGGCACAAGAAGAGAGCCGTCCACGGCATTGATGAGCTTTCATTAAAGCAGAACTCTAGATGTCGATCCATCATCGAAACGTTCGCTACTCGTCACGGCGTGTTTTGCTCGCAGATGCCCTCTCTGGTTAGTGAAGATAAATTCAAGAACAGAAACAATGCTCCTTCAATTACAATCTTCGATGTAATTCCAAAAGTTTGTTTTAGTTGTGTTTCGGTGTGTGTAATGGTATGAGCTATGTCGTTACAGGAATATCTTTCCAAGTTGTTTCAGCTTACCTCAATATACCACTGGTATGTCCCAGTCTGTCTACTAGAGTGGTCTTTACCTTTCACCTCCCTCCCCCCTGAAAATACGTGATTTAACAATTTTATATACTCTGTCTGAACTTGTTTGTAATCACAAATCGAAAGAGAAAACAAAAAAAAACGGAAAATTCAATAAGCTTTGAGTTTGATTTAATACATGCTCTCTTGGTAAACATGCATGTGATTTTACAAACCAAGTTTCACATCTTTTAACTATTAAATAGTTTTTAAGTGTATTAATTCATCAGTTAATGCGATAAAGAATTTTTAAAGTCAATAATCAGTACAATGATCTCAGCAAATCACGAGATTTCAAAAGAACATAAAATTCATTAGCATATGGGGAAGTTAGTCCCAGGGGCCTTAATCGCATATTTTGACGAAGGGGGATTTTTTTGGGTATCGTATGTTTAACAACAATATAAGTGCAGTTTACTTAGTAAGCTAAATAAAATAGGGTTTTTTAAGGTAGACAACTTCTGTAGTTAGGATTTTTGGGTTTACAATATGAACCTCTGTTGGGACCCTCCATTTATTAAAATACGTCAGTGGAACCCATGGGTAGTTTTTATTATTGATACCAAAATAGTTATAATGTAGTGTTATCACATTTATAATGCAGTCATATTCCACACATTACTGTACCAAAAATTACTCATTGTTCTTTATTGACTATGGGCTACGACAGTTCTTTTAAGTAGCTGTTTATATATACTTAAATTACAAAAATACTCGGACTTTAAATTTTCGGACATTTGATTTCGGACAAAAAAAACTTTTGGACATTCTAACCCATAATTTTTGTACAATCAACGAGGTGATTAGAAGGTATTCTTTAGTCGACCCTTGCCATCGAGGAGGAGCCAAGAAGCGGTTGGGGAACTATGAAATGCCGAACACGCCAAAGCAATGAAAGAGTATGATTCAAAAGCTGAGACAAACCCAGAAGAGGCGTTCTATTGGAAGACGATAAACCCGAGTCGTACTTTGAGCCTATTAGTACGGGTTCCTGACCACACCAGGCTTTCAAACTTGCGATATTGAGTCATTAATCAAATTAAGTAAGTTTCTTAACTTTCTTGTCCGAAAATTTAATTGTCCGAGTATTTTCGTATTTTAGTAATTCCAGGTGTATAATTAACGCTATTTCATAACTCGCGCAGACTACACTAAAAAGTCATTTACATGGGAAAAGTACCTAACTCTGTGTAGGGCCCAGGCAGCTCCTTCTCAACTCTTCAAGGTACAAAACCTGAATATGATTTCAAAAGTTTTTAGATTTAATGTGCCAATGTAACCAATTGTACATGCACCTACTTGAAGTGTGTTGTAGTAATAATGATTGTTCAATGTTGTGTGTTGCTGACGAAATAAATAAGCTGATTTCTGTATTGTCAATTGCAGGAAAGAAAGTTTGTTAGATAGTGTATATAGCATGCCAGGATATTTTTACCTGGTATTGATCAAGTGTGAGGTTTATATTGTAAGTACGAGCTGAGTGTCTTTTCTTACTTTTAAGGTTCATGCGCAGTGTAAAATCTTTGAGTTTTCAAATTTATTAATGACTTTCGATCGAGTGATGAGAATTTTGTAGTATCATGTTACGCCAGCAAGAGATTTTTGCCATTCCTACCCCCTCTAGCCATAAAGCCTACGTAATTAGGATGGAGAAAAAATGAAATGATGAAGATGTTTACAAGTACGACAGATTAAAGTTCTTCATCAATTATTGTTCCCATCTTCAACTTGCACAGAAAGTAAAACTTTGCCGCTTTAAAACTGGAATGAAAGTTGAAGCAGTTGACCTTGAACACCCATTCACTATAAGAGTTGCCACGGTGACTGATGTAATGGGGAGGCTGGTGCAACTCTTCTTTGATGGTCAGTCCAGGTTCCAGTTTGTGGATGTAGAGTCTCCGGACGTCTATCCCATTGGATGGTGTCAAAGGACAGGTCACCCCCTCGAAACACCATTTGGAGCAAGTAGGTTGATGTGAAATTTTAATAGTTATCATAAGATAGAATTTTTCTTTCTTTCTCATTGGTCCAATGCCCACCGCGTGACCTACAAAGAACTGGCCAGAGGTAAGACATAGCTCTGACACTCCTCTGTCGAAAGAAATAGCTCGTTTTCCAGATTTTACAGAGGCAGTTAGTTAAAGAACAAAAACAGTAGCAACACCATTAAAAGCTACAAAAGTTACACGAAAGATGTTCCGGCAAAACTGTCGAAATTTCAGTCAAGATCAATATATTGTAAATTCTCCTGGGCCTGGTATTTCGAAGGCAGATTAGCACCAGGACCAGAGATAGATCTTTAACCTACGTTCTTGTTCCCAACCTTACAGATACCACTGGTTTGAGCTGTAAATTGAACATTGGCAATTTTTTCTGTGGAAAATCTAAACAGTGTGTCATAAGAACCGTAAATCTTTCTCCAGAGAAGTAATTACTCTTTGAGTTTTGGTTAAATCCAGGGTTGAGGTTAACCAGTCTTTGAACAACCCAGCCCTAGGCAGTATTGCAACATGTCTCCCCGGCACCTCATACGCTCAGCCATTCTCCATTACAACAAGATGATACCATTTGTAAAGTAAATGACAAGCTAATTTGCATTTTTGTTTGTTTTTCAGTTGTTCCAGATAATCGAGTGATGTGAGTATGGTCAAGCTTAGGTTTGTGTTTTTATAGTTTCTATCACTCTTTCTGGTATGGAAGAATCTAAATGACTGATCGCTGTTCTGTAGTATTCCAGAGGGAAATGAGAAGATCACTATGCCGTCGTTTGCGGAGGTTATGGGCAAACACCACGCTGCTGCCCAGGCTTCTCAAGCCCAAGTTGGTAAGTGCTCGAACCAGAGACTGGAGCGGGGTTTAAATGAATAATTTTTATGATACTCTCAAAGCATAATGATCTGAATCGTCATCAATGAAACATGCTAAAAAGAAATCAGGAAATAAATCGAATTCAAAACTTTGACCATATGTGACGCTGACCAGTGGTGGTTTCCTAGTACACAACTGCCGGTATAGAAAGTTGCCTGCATACAGACGCTAGGAAGATAGTTAACAATTATTTTTGTAACCACTTAAAGTGTTTGGAAATTAAGGATGTTTAAGAAAATAATTTTTGAAATCGGTCGTATTCTCGATTTTTTTACACATTTGAAGTTCAAGTTTGTTGGTTCACCACCGCGTTTAGGGGGGAGGGGGGGGGGGG